>CM026215.1:2930113-3196179 GCA_014839995.1 Xenentodon cancila | reverse complement strand
AGGGGTATATATATTATATATTATGTGTATATTATATATATATATAGATATATATATATATGTGTTGTATATATATATATATATATATATATATATATATATATATATATAGAGATATATATATATGTGTGTATATATTATTATAATATATATATGATATATATATATGTGTATATATATATGTGTGTAGATATATATATAGATTATATATAAGATATATATATATATATATAGAGATATATATATATATATATATATATAGATATATAGATATAGATATATATAATATATATATATATATATACACACATCTATATATATACACATATATATATACACACATGCATACATACCCGTTTTGGGTAGTATATAGAGTAATATAAACTGTCTGGTGGTATAAATTCCTGCCATGTTTTTGAGAAAACAAGACATTTATTACACTGACGGGTTCAAACGTGGATGTTTAGTTTTCTACCAAAGAATTCCAAATAAAATTACGTATAAGTATATATTTTCTTGCTGTCCTTGTTTGCTGTATCCATAAACCGAAACATTATACACTGTAAAACTCTAGACAGATGTTTCCTTCATCCATGAGCCATAATTGTGCCATGTATGGTTTACTAAATCACAATGTGCTAGAAGCACAAAGCTTAAAATTGTTGTGTGGTAGTCCACGTGGCTGTCAAGCCCGATTAAGAGGAAAGATCTGACTTCATACGAGCTTGTGGCTTTCATAAAAACAACTTAATCCAAGAAACAGAGCAAACAATCCGTGGACCTCCAAACCATGAGATCACAGAGTCATGAGCACCACTTACTTCACGTACGACCACTCCTTGATAAAACTAAACCATGCAATCAAAAATCAGTCTGGAAAAACGAAACAGAATTAGACGCTTTTTTGGAATTGTGAAATTTCCACTTCATGAAATGCAGATGAAAGAGAAACGCAGGGACTTTAACCAGCAGTATGAGTGTACTGGGATGTGGTACATGAACCTCTTATTAAACTAAAAATGTTCTTTTGTGAGTAAAAGAACAGAGAAAACAAAGTGAGGGGCAGAAATAAGTTACATGAGACGACTTCCACAGTTCCAGAGAGATCGGTACGTGACGAGAAAAAACTACAACATTCAAAGGTCTAGATGTTTTTTTTTTGTTGTTTCTTTAGTGCAGAAGCTCATTGAGTATTACGTCAAATTCTTAAAGGCTGGAATCAAGTCGAATGAACTTGTTTTTCTTTGTTGATGATGTTTCACCTTCCATCCAGAAGGTTGAACAGACTGATGTGGAGCTTCCAACTCATATTGACTTTCCCATCATCCTTCGTGTCATTTGACTCCTTTGTCCACTGTTAAATGTTTGCCTGGCTTTGGTCACGCGAATCAAGGCCGTTGAGAAGCGGGAGGACCGCTGAGTCTTGGGCTGGTGAGCTGACCCTCCTGTGCTGGTCCCACAGATGGTAGAAGAACTGGACAAACCCAGATTAGACTTCACCAGAAAACGTCCAAATAACATCCACCAAAGCCAGCTTGAATGGATGAAAGCAAGATAAACTTGAATCAGAATGATGTGAACATCAGCTTGGAGAAGGAAAGAAACGGCTCATAACCCAAAGAAGACCACATCATGCATCAAACACGGTGGAGGCAGAATTATGGTGTGGCATTGATGATGTGACTGCTGACAGATGTAGAAAGATCAATTCTGAGGGGTACAGGGTTCTACTCTCCTCATATTCAGACAAACACTACAAAACCGATGGATGGAGCTTCAAAGTGCAGACGGGTAACAGGTATAAACATACCGAGAAAGCAACTCAGTAATATTCTTCAGCAGCCAAGTCAGTTGTTTAATCTCAACCCGACAGCAGCTTTTCAGTCATCGAGGACAGAACTGAAGAGGTTCAAAGATCCAGAAACGAGCAGGGGGAGGAGGTTCAGGGGAAGGTCTGGTCCACCATCTCCAGAGAGGAAACGTCCAATCTGGCGACATCACCGGACTCCGGGCTTCATCTAGTCGGTTACTGTAGAGGATTTTCTCACCAGAATTTTAAAAAGTCATAATTATAATTATGTCACTTTGTCCAAACACTTTTCAGCCTCTAAAAATTGAGGTTCTTTGTTTTCTTTCAAAATCCGAGAAAAGAAAAAAGAAAATCACGAAATTGTCATTGTCCAATCGTTTCTGGTTTAATCTGATATTCTGGGTGTTGAAGCTGTAAATAATTTTAGTTTATTTGCTTATTTTACAAGCTGCTTCACATCGCATCAAACGTCAGAAAACTGAGTCTTAAATTGCCGAAGCTGTCTTCACTTTGCATTTTCTTCCAGCATTTCATTTAAACTCGAAGGAATGCTTTTAGTTTTGACATGCGGAGTGGCATATTATTAAAAAAAAAAAAATCAATGAAATATACAGAAAGGGAGCAGAAGGGTCTAATTTCTTTTATTAATTTATGCCATTTTTTACCAGTAAAGAAAGATGTGATAAAGACAGATCACCTCTGTATTAATGGTTACATAAATCTGGAATGTTAATGACTTTATTGCATTACCGCCTGCTGACTGACTTTGCAATGAGCTAATTTTGCTAACCTAATTATACAATGAATTGGTTAAAGTACTTAAAAATTACGGCTGACAAGAACTATTAGCAACCATCCAAAAATAGTCTGCGTCTGAGGGGCTTTAATTTTTTTTTTTTTTTGAATCCTCCGCAGCCTCAATTGAGTGCAAAATCATTCCTAATCCTTCATAACCTGTGGGCAAAAGGCTGCGTGATGCAAATTAGCTGGTGGATATGTGCACATGTCTTCTAGGGTCCCCGTTTAATCTTCAAAAGGAACGGCTGCCGTTTAAATATAAAGACAGAATCAAGCACGTTTCCTTAAAAATGTGATTTTTATTTAGAGAATTCCCTTTTCTGTACTTCTTGCGGGCATTGCTAATGAGCTGAAATCAGCATTGGGTCACCGAAACAACAATATTAGGTTAGAGTAACTGGTGCCTTGACCTTATGGCCTAAACAGCAGAACAACTACTTACAGCCATCCATCAATGTCGCATTTGTGATAAGAGGCAGAGAGCGGGAGCACCATCTAATCAGGAAACAAGGTCACAGTCTGCAGCTCTGCAGAGGAGACAGCAGGGAAACAGAGACATCAGCAGCGTTGCTGGGATGCTGCACGGCGCTGAAACGCTGCCGTTTGTCTACGAGCCCACGAGCTGTAAGAAAATACGTTAAATGAGCCTCTGTTTACGGTTCGGAAAGCCGAACCAACCGGCTCGAGTGTGCGAGAATGGGAGTCTTTAGGATGAGGAACTGTAGCAGGAGAAAGGTCTGAGGGAGGAGAGAGAGGAAGGACCGAGAGAGGGAGAGCAGATGAGAAGCTGAAGAAGGTCAAATTCAAAGAAAGAGGCCACAATAAACAATAGAGCTCTTGTCTTTAATTTCTCATGACTCGCGGTTGCCTTGAAGTTGATCATTAACAAGCTGTGACAGCCTGTCTTCCTGTTGTTGTTTGATTTGACAAATATTTCCTTTTGTTCCCTTATCTTTTAAACATAATCAAAGCAGGGACACATGGCAAAACAATGGAGCGATGGATGAAACGGGCCGTAAAAACTCCCAGAACAGCACCGTGTCCTCAGAGGGTTTGCAGAGACTGATCATATTTTCTTTTTTTTTTATCTTTATCTTCTCTTTTTTATTCGAGATTCAATTAAAGTATGACAATACAAGCAAATATGTGCACAGCTGTGCTCAGCAGTTTAATCTAAAATGAAGCATAAATGTGTGCGATTAAAACTGCCTTAAGAGGAAAAGTGCGTTGACCGAAGCTACGCAGCATCGAACATCCGACCGTTTTTTCTTGGCGTCTGGGGGGCGTGTCCCTGCACCGGGACTCCACGTCAGACCTGCAGTGGCGGTAACGCTGTTTGTACCACGCGCTGATTCCTGTCTGTTGGATGAAGGGTGGAGGTCTTTCACCCAACCGTTCTGAACTTGATTTAAACGTCAGAATTCCCAACTCAGTGACAAGATGAATAACGAAAACGACTCCTGTCCGTCTTGAACAGTTTTCCTGTCCGTCAGCTTTCATGTGTTGTGCGTGGCCAACTATCTATCAATTATCACACACACACAAAACATACGTTTGTTTTGTGCGGAGGGCTGTTGAATGTGAATGTTAAAAAATGTTCCCCAAAGAGAGACTGGGAGGGATTTGCATTTTTCTGCCTCTGCAGTTTAATAATATAATGAAACAAATCAAGAACCAAAGACAAAAAGGACATCCAGCATCAGAAACTAGTCCAAAAGTTGGCGTCTGGCATGGTAAGAGGATTTATCAGTGCCCTTGGAAAAGGCCATTTACACCCCTGTCAAGGCAGCATTAATGCAGAAAAGAACATTACGTTTTTAGACTAACATATGCTTCCTTCAACATGTCTTTTCTTTTTTAGGGATCTACATACATTTTTCGCCAAAACAATACATTACAAAGGCACAGCTGCGGAAGAAGAGGGCACAGATACTGGACTCGCTGCCTGCAGTCATGACCTGTCCTTAACAGAGAATGTGGGGAGAATTTTGAGAAGAAAGTGAGATGTTTGCAGACAAAACAGGACAAAGAAATAAACCCGAGGAGCGTGACTGGCTGGTAATCAGAACGCCTCTCAGGTGCTGTGAGGAGCACTGGAGACTTTGCAAAACGGCAACACCTTGAGACTTCTGACTCTTTTTTAAACAAGTTGCATGGTTTAAATTGAGAAACATGTTTTTTATATCATAAATTCACATTCTGCGCCAGCTTTTGCTGATTTGAGACTGCGTACCGCGGATGCTCGCTCACACGTGTTTGCAAATTTGAACATTTGAAAATGAATACATCAGCTAATTAATTTGAATACTGCCCTCGTCATGCTGTGGCTCAGGATTTGTTTAATGCCTGCTCACCTGTCCACTGAGTCGTCCCTCAAAAACTGAAATCAAAACAGGCATGAGCACAAATGTGCACCCACAGATGCATTTTGCATGTCCTGTGGGTGGAACGATCCAAAGAGATCAGGCTGCCGGAGGACGCCCGCCTAAAATCAGATTGTACTGCGCCGCTCAGTGAAATTTCATCTGACATCAAAGATGTGTTTTCACACCCCTCAAGATCTTTTTTTGTAGGGGATCTTATACTAAAACCCCAGAGCTGCCTGCTGGCTGCATCCACTGAAATAAAAAGGCAAAGAATGATTCTTGCTGTCGCTGACTTAAAAGCTAAATATATAGACTTTTTTTTAATCCAGTGTTTTTTACATGAAAAACATCAAATATTGACCCAAGTGTTGAAGGTTAATTTTTAAGGTTTATACAGGATATCAGTTTTTAGGATAATTTTCAATCAGATATCACCTCCAAGACCAAACATGTTGTGGGTTTATGCTGGTTGTTGGATGGATGCTGGGTCGTTGCAATACACTGGCAGTTGTTGCACTTCAGATCCCAGCTCGCTTGTTGCATTTTTAATTTTTTGCTCATCCATTTGCCTTTTTTTTTCCATTTGAATAACTAGGTCCAGTGCTGTAAACGTTTTGTTGGAGAGACTGTCCACAAATGTTTGCAGCGTTAAGATATCAGAGCTGTAATCTTATTGGATTTCAAGTATCCTCGTTGATTTCCAGTGTGTCTGGATGGATTGGCGGGATTCCCACTGACGGGTCATAACCAGAATCTTTCAGGTATAGTCGAAGACGCTGTCCTGACCTGGAATTCATATTTTCATGTGTATTGTGCATGTAACACTACATTTTCTGAGCTCATCATCCTCAAAGCCTTTTTTTTGTTGGCTTGTTAAGGTTAAGTTACAGCTGATGAAATTAAATGTCGAGAAGTATAGAAGAAACATATTAGTTGTTTTTGCAGAGATGTTCAATTTCCAAGTATGATCCTGATGTCTTTCATGCATTAATGAAACAGTTCTTGGTTTTAGCTGTTCAGCCCAGAGCTCAACTGTTAAAATCTCTTACTGAGTTAACATTTGAGCCAAAAATTTGTAGTTTCTGGCTAGAAAAAAAAAAATTGTTATTGCCTTTCACTTGTGACTACAGTACGGTCTAAAGACAGGTTGTGAAGCTGTCACAGACTGTTGATTTATGTCCTGGGTCACAACTTTCTTTTGCTTTTGTGTACAATGGTGCATAAACCACTACATGGCAAAAATACAGATGCGTTTTATTAAACTGTACTGAAAGGACCGCTTGTTTGTTTTAATAGGGCAAAAAAGAAAAAAATCTGCATTTAAAGCTGCAGGACACGGAGGCAGCGGTACAGACATAAACAGAACAAAGAGACTGGGATTCGTCTTCGCCTGACTCACCCTGTTACACTTTTGATTTCATTTTAAACTCTACTTTTGCTTACTCTATGTAGACGTTTAGACATCCAACCACCTGTTAGTTTGGGACATTGCAATCTTCTCAAATTTAGTGTCAAGGTTGAGTCATCAAAAACTATTTAAAATGAAATGAATTTTTAATTAATTTAATTAAATCTTTAGTTTCGGGTGTTAAAACACTCAGCTAGTCAAACATGATATGGTTAGTTTGAGGTGTCCAAAAGCACATTTTTAGGTCTAAGCGTTTTAAACTTCTTGTGGCCTTTGAGATCAAAATAGTTGTTGCTGCATATTAAATAGTGAGCTACGTTAAAGCATTAAAAAGAGCTTAATTAGGAATAAGTATTAAAAGCTCATTTGTTAGCTTTAGGAATTAAAACTTAATGTTTGGGTTTAGGCATAGATAAATAAATGGTTTGGTTTAGGCATTGAAATCCAACTTGACTGTTTTAGGCTGTTCGGTTTAGGCTGTGAACAATAAAGGGATACTGTAGGTTTTAACCATTTTATTATATGTGGTCATTGATAAAAACCGATGTAAAACTAACAGCCTCCTAAAACCTGGCAAACATATATGTGGACATTGTCTGTGTCATAATATTAAATATCTTAAGTGAGCCCAAAGCAACAAAAGGAAAAAAAGCACCAGGTCTTAGGAGGTTAAACCTAATAAAGATGCAAAGATGGGTTTATGTATTACAAAGTGCTTGAATAGGTGTATGTATTAAATGCTAATTTGCTAGTTTAAGGCATTAAAACCATATGGTTAAAATATGGTTTGACATTGAAAGTTAAATGGTTAAGTTTAGGCATTAAAACGATCTGTATGTTTAGGCATTGAGAACTAAACAGTTAGGTTTAGGAATAAAAAAAACTACTTTGTTAGCTACTTTGTTAGTTTGAGAAATAAAATAAATTTGCATGGCTCAGGGAAATGTCAATAAAACAGATCTGGGTATAACACTTACATATGTTAATTTTCACACATATTTAGCACAAATAACAGGAATATTTAGCAGTTCTTAAATGTTCCTACTTTGCAGCTCCATCATCTTTATACAATGATTTCCACCTTGTGCCGATACTCTTTTTACCATGAGACCGGGTTTGATTTCAGTCACAGTGAGAAGAAAAAACTTCTTTTTTTTTCTTTAACTGTAAACTGTCGTGTGAGGAAGTATAAAGAACATAAACTGGGAGCTGAGAGCATCATGTGAATTCTAATCCATCTTGTGTCCAAACTGGGTTTGATTTAAACTATAAAAAATCTCTGACAAACACGCAGAGATTTCACATCCACCCTGAAAGTGCTGTTTGACATTCACTCTACATGCTATCTTAGCAATCTAAAGGAACTTTTCTTGACAGCTGCTGGGAAATTGATTGCGACTGTACAGCCTCGGAGGTACTAAACAATCCCTCTCATTGCTCCTCGTAGCCTTGGCAATGTAATCATTTACCACTGATCTCCCTTCTGTTTGTAACAGATGTAAAGTGAAGGTCAGGCTTATCCCATTTGTCAGGGTTTATACCACAGATTTATCTTGAGCTAATGTACATTTAAAGGTAGAAAAAAAAAAGAGAAAAAATTACTGAAAGTGTTCATGTAGGGGTTGTGATAATGACAACGACAGCGAACTTTCCTGCACTTTGAAGACTTGTCAAGTTTAATACAGCAAGCAAAAATAAGAAGTGCAACTGCGATGAGACCGTGGCACTGGCTTAACGCTTGGGAAACAAACACACTCCATGGTGGCAAGTGGATATTGATCCAGCGATGCTTATGCTTGATTGCTTTTGTGTTGGGAAATAAATGGAACAAAAAGTTCAAAGCAGCGTATCTACATGTTAACCCGGCGTCATTTAGCCAACGATGGGTTAACACAAACGGATAGTTGCGTCACTAAGCGCGGGTAGCCATTGGCCGAGCTGACTGTCAATCAATCTAATTAGAGCAGAAATGTATTGTTTTCTCTGGATGATTTTTTTAAACCAGTCTGTAAATATGTTTATTTGCTCTGAAGTTGGACATTTCAACATGGGAGTCAGTGGAGATCGACTCGCTTTTGGAGCCAGACTTCACCGGCCAGTCGAGGAACTACGACGAAACTTAGTTCCACATGAGCGTCAGTCCAGAAGTGAGATGGATGGAGCTCGGTTGGCACTCGCATTAAAGCAGCAGTGTGGAAAAACGTGGTTTTTGCTCTCGGGCACGCCCCATAGTTTGGATGTGCCACAACAGTGATGTAAGTTAAAGTCAAGGAAGGAGCCCCAGACCAAATACAGCGCTAAATGTGGATTAGTGTAGTAGATGAAACCCAGTGTAGCTGTCAAAGGACATTCATAACCATTCAAGGACAAGAAAGTGTCAAGATTGCTACAGCAACAGGTGGTGAAATCCCACCTTTCAGTGTTCAGTAGCACTGACGCAGTCCACGTGCTGTAGCTCTGCAAATAAACTGGCATCTCCTGGGATTGTTTTGCCATGTTGCAGTCAAAGTATGAGAAAGCACTGCACACAATTCATAATGGCAACCTAGAGCAGAAATAACTGAACAAAAAAACCAAACAAACAAGCAAACACCTGCCTAAAGCAGCAACAGCACTGATGTCGGCTGACTTGAACGGGAACCTGAACCTGAACGCAGAGTCGCTCCCATCAGAAACCAACAAAACCCGCATAGATGTGAGCACCAGCCACACTGAAATTACGTAGCTGGTGCTAGTCAGTGAACCTGTGCATGGGGACGGGCAGTTGGATTGGTTATCTGTTGGTGTGAGGAAACACCTGCCGTCAAGCCTTACTGCACGTCTCCTGCGTTGTCACATAAGGTAGTAAAACATCAAAAAGATTTGAAAGCTCAAAGTCTATAAGGTTAAAAAGTTATGTTCTGTGTTTAAGAGTCTTACTACAGTAGAGCCTTTATGTGGTAAGAACAAATTGCTTGTGCTAATATAAAGATAGAAGGGGACACTGAAGTCAGTTGGTCTCAGACTGGATCCCAATTAATTCTGAATCTGTCTATAAAATCCAAGGAAAAGCAGTGAGCTGTAACAGAGCAGTGGACCAGGATCTCTGTCACCCATCGATTCCCCCCCGGTCGATGGATTACTCTCATAGAAAACACTGTGGGTTGTTTAAACATAGCAACAGCGGGGGAAAATAAAAGAATGAAAGGAAGTGGTTGAGGCAAATATTTGCCCCTCACATGCTCCCAAGTTTGATAGCTTTATTTACTTAACCCTCAGCGCAACCCTCATTCATAACTGTCAGGAACGGATCCATGCACCATTTAGAAACCCAAGTATGAGTTACACCAAACATAGGCCTTGTTCCTGCGTCCATACGGCCGCATAATTACCGGTCAGCAGCAACAATTTCAACCAAAACACAGCATTACAGAACGAGATATACATTTCAGCATTCGTCCCGCATCTGTCATCGCTCAGCAAACACCACGTGCCCCCACTGCTCCCCCTCAAGACGTGCCAGCAACGCAGACGGAGTCTGTCATAACACTTGTGGTTTAAAAGACTATGGCAACGCTGGAAGCTGGCAAATGAGATTGCTTTTTTTATTTGTCTTCATGTCGTTGCAGATAAATCAAACCAAGAGCGTGCTCATGGTGCAGTATGAATGATGCAGAGCCGAACAGAATCAAACCACCCTGCAGTTACTCTGCGTTTTCTGACAGGATAACAACTTTAAATTCAAATTCTGTTGGACACATAGCTTGTCCCTCAGGCTCAGGTGTCCAGTTTCAAGATTCGTGGCAGTTGAAGGGAGCCGAGCACTGCGAGGACGACCATATTGTGCTCGTCAGTCACGGGGGCGGGGGCCCTGGGAGAGAAAGCGCCGCTGTCAAACCAGCCGTCAGGCTTTGATGTTACAAGGACGGAAGAGCTCAATTAAAAGGCCATTATTGTGTGAGTAAATCAATGCCTATCAGCGGCGTCACTTAAACAAATGTTCCTCGCCCGGCTGCGGCGCTCTGCTTTATTTTCATATTTGACTGCAGAGATCAAGATAAAAGATGCGGCTCCTGTTAGCTGCTCAGCTGGAAAGTTGGAGAAGATGAGGAATTATTTTGAATGTTTGGTCTTCCTGTTGTTTATGTGGATTATTCAGAGGATCACGCGTGTCGCCAGGTTCCTGTAAAGAATCGTGAAATATTCTGCTGATCAGCCAGCAAATCTCCCCTTTAGTTAGTGATGACAAAGTGCTCTATTTAGGAGGTTGGATTGAAATGTCTGGGGCCTAATTTATCTCTCCAGGATGAACGCATGAATGCGAAGCAGTGCCATTTTTCACACGCGGCACCACCACTGGATGGAATATTATTACCGCTGCCCCAGAAAGTTGTGGAGGGAACAGTTTTTCACCTGAACGAGCATTACGCTGTCATGTTGAGCATTATTCACCGTGTGCTGAGCGGTCTGACACACTGTGAAATATCTTCGGCGCTGACCTCAGATTTCTGCTGAAGTAGGACAGTTTCCTCTCCGGCTCCGAACGTACGCAGAACTTTGCAGGGTTAGATAATGTTGTGATTTTCCTCAGAGTCGTAAATAAAGATCATGCCTGATATCTGCGCGGTATGGATCCCTCGTCTCTTCCTCCTCGTCCTGCTCGTATCCATACAGGATGTTGACTCCGTTGTCTCTCCTCGGCGTCACTCGGCCTGTTGGCAGAGCTAAAGACAACCTCTGCTCTGAGAAACATCTGTTGAAGGCATCGCACTTTGGAAGTGTTATTGTGGGAGGAAATACAACCTGCCAGCTAAAACCTGTGAAAATTAAATACTAGCAAGAACAACTAATTCTTGAGCGTCTCTTTATTGATTTGTCCTCATTTTATTGTTTTTTTTTGGCGTCAACTGTCCAGACTTTTTACCGTACTTGTATACTTTTATTCTTGAGTGTCCTTAAACAGTTTTTTTTTTTCCTTTTACTAATTTTACACTTACGTGACACGACGTTGACTATGTACTATATGTACAACAGTAGTATGCAAGAAGTACCGAGATGGTTTACTAATTCCAGAAAAATGTCTAGTGTGCACTTGAGCCGTGTATGTACTGGGATGACAACAGGACCAGTGTGCAGAACATACTGGACACTACGTAGTATGTGATCGCTAATAAGTTTGGACTTTAGTACTTGGAAGTTCATATTTGTAAGTGAATTCCCTGGGACTTCAGAGAACGGAAGCACGAGTCTGTTTGTTATCAGAACGAAATGAAGGACATGGTTGCGTATCTGTCAGCAGGTCCAGACTTCTTTGAAAAATGTCAGTGGAAGTTATTTAAACACCGTCCGGATGAATGAAACACAAATTGGAAGTTAAAAGAAACTACATTCTAGCCTGAAAACCTCTTAAAACTACATTCCACGACAAGGCAACAGTATTATTTCAAAGTTATGACTTACAGTTGTGAGCTGTGCCTCTGCTGTTACGCAGGTCTCCGCTCGACGCGTCCTTGTTGAAATGGACGGAGCCAGAACAGATCCGGGATTTCAGATGTTCCTGACTGGATGTTAACTCTGGTCCGGATCAGTACTTCACTTTAGGACTGCAAGTTAACAATGCAAGTTAAAGCTCTGTCGTAGAAAGAAGACTGCTTTTAAACTGGACTGAGCCAAAGTGGAAAAACTAGTAAACCGTATGAGGGCACGTCAGAACCTTTGGAACCAGCATCTTGCACATCTGTAAAGAAAAAACACAGGTTTCATAAGACAGCAGTTCATAAGAGTGTCCACACCACATATTCATCTTTAATTTGATCCAATACAATTTATATTTTAATTTATGGAAACATTTGCATTTGTTTTTTGTTACGCATCAAGATTTCTTGTTAAAACCACTTGGTTGGGATAAGGAAAACATGTTCTTGACTTGAAGAATACTTCCTGCGACGGGCCTCTTCTTAGCCACCCCCTCTCCCCTAACTTGGTCAGGACTCTGCTGAGAGTCTGGCCTGCAAACCCTGATACTCCACCTCGATATGCTCACAGTGCGTCTTCCACGCCTGCCTCCTGTAGTCCTCAGTCGGCTCCTGATACTTGGCATATTTCCACTCTTGGTCTTCATCCATGTGTTCTTCCCAAATAGCCGCTCTTAAGTCTGTCCATTTTCTGCTTTATTGGGTAAAGTGCCACCACATTCACAAAGACACACAGATCTGCTGCAGATCTGCATCCATCTGCATGAATTTCATACTCATTTCATGTTGTTTTACCATGAAGCTGAGTTCGCTGGCCCATAGTCTCCTGCAGATGAAATTCCCTGGTGCTCTAAACATAAAGATATTGCTGTTTATGTTAAAGTTCTGGACGTTAAAATGGTTTGTTTTTCCATGGCTAAGAGTAGAATTTCAATACTCGTGTCCCACATCGGACATGAGTGTTACAGTGGCCATCACATGATCCTGCATCCGAGAACAGAGGCGCTCTCATCAACATGAATGCTTGTTAATAACTCCATCCCAACTGTGTCAAAAGCTTTCCTGAGATCTCTTTTATGTTCATCAATGAGCACTTTCTCTGTGTGAACTCTTTACCCTAAGCACAAATGCATTATCAGAGATAAAGGTCTTTTATCAGGAGTGTTTCGAGGCCATGGGGGAACTAATTTTACCTTGCGGAGCAGCTGGATTCTAGTGGGATTTGGCACATCACAATCACAAGACAGTCCGTCCTGCCAGGCTCATATCTGTCCATTTATGGTACTGACTCAGTGCTGAATCAATGCTGAATACGGGTAGCCACAAGCGGGTTTTGGGTATTAAGACCATCTACAAACGCAGCTCCTATTCTGGAACCGGCTCTCGACAGATGCTTCATCCTATCACGTCCTATGGAGGTGGTTCCTTCAGCATTCGTTGGTACTGGACCCTGAAAATCAAAGTCAGATGTAGACTAATTCCTTGAGGTTGGGTGGTTGGCAAGGCCATCCATCAGGCCCAGTTCACTTAGAACCAACCAGCAGGAAAACAAGCCAAAGTTTTTCATTTATTTAGTTGGTTTTTTTTGTACGTTTAAGCTGAGTTTGAGCTCCCAATATGTTTCCCAAAATGGTTTTCCCAGGAAAAGGGGGTTTGCTAATTAGAGCCTGCTCTGTATAAGACATATTTGCTGACTGGTACATCACCGGGTTGCACTCAGGAGTATTTTAACAGTAAATTAAAACTTCACTGCAGTGTTAACATGCTTTTGGAGGGCCATAAGCAAACTCCATTAGCTTCACGTTCACGGCTACAAGCCAAAGACGTTGTTTCGCCGGGAGGAGGGGGATCAACACTTTCTGTGTGACACATCTGGCAACAAAGACTGTAAGACGCTATTTTGTGGGTAAAAGTGCAAGTCTTCCCCTCACTTCCTGCCACATGCTGCTGTAAATTACTCTCAGTGTGGCCACAGCCAGCCTGCATGGGTTTGCGGTGTTTCATGTATCCATGTACAACTGTGTACATGTGGGTGGTGCTGGCAAGAGGGTTACACGGGATTGTCAAGAGGATAGCACAAGTAGCACTTTCCTCCACAGTCATCTGTGATAAATGGCTTTCAGAACAAGACCGAGCGTATATTATATCACCTGTACAGTGCATAAACCACTGAGACCATAACTCTCCTTTTTTACCAGAAAAAACCTGAAGTATGGCTTTGTATATTTCCCCACTTGACATATTTACGAGCCCTCCCTGTTGAATAAACTCAGTGATTGGTATTTCAAAGCAGCTTGTCAGGCTGAATACTGAGGCCTGCCAGCTGCCTCGGCTACCTCAGCAAACAGTGGAAGCATTTTAGAGGAAAGTAAGACTGAGAGAGTTATTACCTTTGCAAAGTTGAGTGCCTATTACAAAAAACTCTCTGGTGGCTGTAAATTTATAGTGTTTGTGCTTGCTGCTATAAAAATCAAAACCACGGCATGGTCACAGTTCGTTATTCCACTGAACCAGTAGGAAAAATGTGTGCACTATTAAAGAACAGTACAGGTTATTCTTAGATTATTATTTTTTAAGTAGTGGTGCAACATGCAAAATCAATAGTGTTTCTTAAACGAGGGATTCTTTTTTTTAAATTAACATAAATAATTATCGTGGTAGAATGTCATGACTAAGGCTCTGAAGGAGACTTCTGGCCACATGTTTTTGTCTTATTCCTCTTTGCCGCCCCTCAGTATGTTAGACTCTCTGGACACTTACTTCTCATTCAGTGAACCAAGGAGACTCCTGCGTGTGTGGAAGGTTTACAGCTCTTGACACGCCGACATGTGCAGAGTGTGGTGGAAAAGGTCCAGCCATTTTCCTTTCATATCATCTTACCTGTCCCTCTGCAGCAACCTGGACAACAACACTGGTTTCCAGCTTAATGGTGGATGGAAATCAGCTTAAACCAAAGGACAAGCTCTGGTTTTGAAAAACGAATACAGAGCTGGAAAGAAAATGCCCTTCCAATAAGTACATTACTTTTTTACCTTTTATTTTTGGATGTTTACTGGCAAACAACCAATTTTCAAACTTTTATCTTATAACCATAACGTATGAGAAGAGGATCAGGGCGTCACAATCAGCCCAGGACGCCCGTAAACAGCTGAAATCACTAACTATAAAGTTTTAAAACCAGGCTGCCACCCAAAGCTCAAAGAGGAATATTTTTTGACACTTTGTCAAAATAAAAAGGAGCAGGGGGAGGGATGGAGGGGTGGGGTGGGGTGTCGGGTGGAGGTGGTGGTGGTGGTGGGGGGGTGTGGTGGTGGTGGGGGGGGCCTATATGTAATCTGCCAAGACTCGCATCTGCTGGCAGATTTTATCAAAAAACAAGACAGACCAGTAAAGCACAGATTAAATAAAAGGGGATGGTGGGTAGGTGGGTGGGGGGGTGGAGTGGGGGGGGGTGGGGGTGATAAAAATGTCAAGGATTATCTTCAGTTTGCGGGGCGCTGTGATGTCGTATCAAAACGGATTTTGTGGAAATGATTTGGCAGTAGGAGAAGAGGTGGGGGAGGGGGGCGCGACACGAGAGGTTTGTGTGTGTGTGTGTGTGTGTGTGTGTGTGCGCGTGCGTGCGTATGTGCGTGCGTTTTGCCCATTTGACTGTTCAGATATTCCACTCCTGACTATTCTTCTGCCTTACAATAATCTAATGTTTGAGAAAACACTGACAGAAACATTAAGCAGTCAACGAGAAGCAGGATGCTTCTTCTACTTCTTCTGCTTTTCTTCCATCGGCGTTACAAAGATGGTAAAAAGAGACAAAGGGCTCATTGAAGGCGCGTAGGAAACCTTCCACTTCAAAAACTGTAACTACCAGCCACGTATCCTGGTTTTGACCTCTGAGCTCGTGAATTTAAATTCTGCCAAACTTGTGAGTGGTGATAAATCAAAGCCTCTCCGCTGCTCATCCTTCGAACAGTGGCTGCATTTGTTCCCGACTGCTCCATCCAGGGATCCAGCCTGCCTTTATATGCCCACCAGCAGCATCGCTGCAGCCATCTTCCTGACAGAGTGACAAATGAGGGGGTTGTCTCTGGCACGTCACCCATGTGGACACAACACAAGGTACTGGGGGACGGCGACTCCCAGTGCTGGTCCTTTACTGGAAAGGGTATGTGCTCTATCATTCCCAGTCTGCTGCCAGTTCCAGGAAATGACTTGCAGTCAGGCAAGAACAACATCCTCAATAAAAAAAGTAGTTGTATGAGAAAGCCAGCTTAAATGTTTGACTTATTTATCTTAAAAGGTAAAAAAAAAAAAGAGCTTACTAACTGAAAACGACCCAATAAGTATTTCTCAATATGGGTGATTGTCGGTACTTTGTGGACCAAACTACCCGCTCTCATTCAGCCGGTAGCATGTACGGTCGAAACCCCTCGAGGTGTTCTTGTAGGTGTTCTTGTAGGTGTTCTTGTAGGTGTTCTTGTAGGTGTTCTTGTAGGTGTTCTTGCTCCACCCACTTCATCCAGCGGAGACCTGTGTAGGCCACCTATCCTTCTACCCGACTTGTAAATGACAAAGAGGAAACAGCAGCAGGAAAACTGAAAAGGAAGACGAACAAATCTGCCAATCATGTTTCCTGCGGCCTGCGTCGATGTGACCCACCCATCTGGGCAGAGGTGCGCATCAGGCTACGCCGTCGAGTTCACACCTACGCTTTGATGCAGAAGTATGAATCAGGCTTCCAAGTTCCTCACATCGCCACTAAAGCTCCATCTGACTTCCAGGCTTGTTTATTCCCTCCATTTATCCACCTTCCGACCAACTTGTGTTGGGCGGAGTCAACATGCGCCCGTCATAACCTTAACCTTAAATGACATCATAGGATGGGGGTCGTCAAAGAGGATTCGTCCAGTTCTTTTCATATAAACTCTGAGCTAAAAAATCAAACAAAAGATTTAAAAACAAACAAACAAACAAACCTTTAGACTGGTGTTCTAGACTAAAACCAACTAAGAATAATGTTTTGTGTGTCGAGGTGGTTGCGTTGTTCTCTAGAGAGCTGAGGTGATCCTCATGAAGGGTTTGTTGAAGGGATTGTGTGATTATTGTTTTGCTGCTGCATGCGCTTGCGCTGCTTCAGGACTGTGATTTCACTGTCACCTCGCCACTTAACACCGAACGCTGCTTCCTCCGCGCTTCATCTGTCCATCACGTTGTCAGACAGTCTGACAGCGAGGAATAGAGCTGCACACGCACAGATCTGTGTGCGTTTTCGTTCCCTGCGAGTGCCGCAGCTGTGAGAGACTCTGCAGTCTTCACCCATGACACACTTCTTTTTCCTAACAGACATCCTGAGACGAGCAGGATGGTTTCAGGTAATGTGTGCCAATGTGTGTCAGTGTGTCACTCCAACCTTGTCATCTACGCCTGGCTGCATCCAGACTGTAAATGGGTGGATGTGGATTATCTCTGTCATCACTTGAGAGGAATGCAACTCTTTCTGTCATGTCCGCTGTTTTGATCTTTGAAGTGTGGCGACGGCTCAGGCTCAACAGCGTCGGCAGGGCAGCAAAAGCAAAACGCTCAGTTTTGGATCTGTTGAGGGGACGTTGAAGCTGTTGTAAGACATGGCATGTGCAGTGTATTCCTGACTTGCATCCAGTCACTCAAAGTGAGCAGAAAGAATGCCACAGAGCAAGCCCAGACAAATGAGTGCTGTTGGAAGAGACACACGAGAGGAACCTGCTGACACATCAGGCAGAGGTATTACTCAAAACTGAGAGCTCATCGTTGCCTTTGATGTTGCTGAGAGGAAGACGTGCATGTTAAGTCACACCTTTTCACTCAGCGGGATGAAACGAAGCGCATACTTTCATTCTGTTTACACTAATTGAGGAGACATCTGGAATAGAGGTCCGTTTGGTTTCGCTGGAGATCGTGTGGGAGACTGACAGCAAATATTTACCTGAAACTCTCTCAGGTCTTTCAGCATCAAACAAGAGACAAGAGAGGCGATGACAGGGGAACTCCCAAGTTAAAATGGCAGAGGAAGGGGGAATTATTGAAACAGAAAGATAGAGGAAGAGGCGGGAAGCAAGAAACTGTCATGATTATATAGGTAAGAACTAAAAGGTGCGACTCCCCATGCTTGCAGGGTTGCATCAGGAAGGGCATCCAGCGTAAAACCTGTGGTGACCCCTCCACTTACAGGGAATAAGCTGAAATGGTAGAGAGAGAAGGAGTACTGAAAGATAAAAAACATTAAAACCTATTTTGCTGTCTGGGGTCACACGGCAGCATTAACTCTTTATTTCTTTTTTCTTGCACAATGTTCACTAGATACGAGTCTGAGCAGTGCTCCACTACTCCAGATTTGTAAGGTACCATTAGTTATCATCAACGGTTAATATGAGTTAAACCAGCCCAGGTAAACTTGTGGTAACTGAGTTAAGGTGGGCGTGTACCAGGTGGCCACACCTGCTCACTCTGCTCATTTCCTCATATTTATATCAACTGGGGTTGATCATCGCATCACTTCTTGTCAATGTGGTGGCAACAGAAAAAAGAGGCTTCAAAAGCACACTTCAGAAAACCGGAGTGATGTCACGGGAGGTTTGTCCAGTTCTTCCTATACAGTCTAGGCAGTATGAAGTATACGAAGGATATGCAACTTTGAATTTTCCTTCCCTGTAAACAGCTGCTAAAGTCAGTTGGACACTGAACACTGAGGCCGAGTCAAACTGGTATCAAGTTTAAATGACACAGTAAAGCCATGGGAGCGTGAATATGCCCACAATCCAGTGCTTGATCAGATTGATTTCCCATTTAAATATTATTATATACGTATCCACCAGCAGGACAGCGTGTAAGATTAGAAAACTTGAATAGCTTCAGTTTTTCCTCATATTGCATTCTTCACCTTCCTGACTCTACCCACCTCTTTCCTCGCGCTGCCCTGCTGTCCAGGCAGCACTTCGATAAACAAAGCCCAGACAGCAAAATGCTTTTGAATGGATGGATCCTGCTGGCAGGATCTAGGCGGGTTGTTTGTTGAGGGGCTTGTCAGCTGTTACCACTGGGATGTTGCAGCATGTGGAAACAGTGGGGAGAATGGCCCTTTGAAGCCTTCCCCACTTGGTTCTCCCTCTCTGCTCTTCTGTTCTTCTGTTTTTCCCTTTGATGGAGTTCTGTGAAGTGTTTGTCAGCGACAGGAGGCCAGCGTATCAACACCCACACAGGAGAACACGCGTGGGCCGTACAGGCTGGTCACACCTGCACGACTAACATACTGCTTTTCAAGTCAAAACTCATCCTTTAGTCATCATTTAGTTTTGAATCATTTACTCTGCGGTGCCTGTGTCATGAGGAGTAAGTCGTCTTATGGCCTTTAAATGCTGGTGCTCGTCATTCTTTGAGTTTTCTCTTTAGCTCAGGCACTTGGGGGACAGTTTAAGGATTAAAACTATAAACTAGGATCATCAACATCAGGGTAGGCGCCGTGGTGCCGATCAAGTGGCAGCTTGTTGCAGTTGTTCTGTCAAAAGGTCTTTCATCACAGCTTCTTTAGATTTTCTTTCCGTCTTGTTATTCACAGTTTCTTCTTTTTTAAAACTATGATTTTTTTCCCCCAGGCTGGTTTGGCTGCTGCTCTTTGTGGAGGATTTCTATTGGTAATTCTTGCACGTTTTTAGCATTTGTTATGATGAGTATCCATGACAACAGAACGCTGTTTACACGTGGAATCAGCAGAATAAATCTCCAAAGACCAACTAATGATCAGAAAACAGGAGAGGAATGGAGAGCCAAGTGGAAGAGCTTTTGACTTTTTTTCCCTCTTCTCATCAATTATCTTTTGGAGATTTGGTGGCAGCAGGCGCATGGTCTCCAGCATCTTTCTACATGGATTCCAGACGATGCTGGTGAAGGTCCAGCCAACAGAAGAGACTGTGAAGGAGCACATCTGCCCCCCAGATGTTTAACTGTCGACTGTGGGCTTCCATTCATGCTGTTCCTGAGTTCACCTGTGACACCCGCCAAGACGTCATGTGTCGTCTACAGCACAGCTGTTGCCAGGCAACAAACACAACACTCCAATGAATTTATGATGATGTCTGGACTTATTAACCAGACCTAGTATCCAACTTTCTCACCTCATGTTTATTCTAATTTGACCTCATTTATTTATTTGTTTATTTACTTTATTTTAAGTAAGTAATTTAGATTCGTAGCAACTACAGAGGAACGAAGCTGAAGAGCAACACAATGAAGATCAGGGAAAGAGTAGTGCACGTGAGCATGTGAGCAGCAGTACAGCTTCATGCCAAGAAAGAGCACCGCAGATGTGTTTGCTTTGAGAGTAATGATGGAGAAGTGCAGGTAGGATCGGAAAGAGTTTCACCGTGTCTCTGTAGACCTGAAGAAAGCGTATGAGTGCAGAGGAAGGAAATGTGGTATTGCATGAGGAAGTCTGGAGTGGCAGAAAGGCATGTTGGAGTGCTACAGGACATGTATGAAGGCAGCGTGACAGCAGTGAGGTGTGCAGTAGGAGTAATAGATGGGTTTCAGGTCAAAGTGGGACTGCATCAAGGATCGGCCCTGAGCCCCTTCCTGTTTGCTATGGTGATGGATGGGTTGACAGATGAGGTCAGACAGAAGTCTCCATGAACAATGATGTCTGCAGATGACACGCACCAGGGCAGGGTCAGTGATCCTGCAGACAAAGCGAGAGAGGCTAGATTGAGATGGTTGGAGGGTTTGTGAATAACTGGATAGAAGAATCTTAAAGCTGGAACTTCAAAAAAAAAGACTCCATAAGAGATTTGTTGAATGCAATGAACGAGGATATGCACTTGGTTGGTGTGCAGAGGAAGAAGCAGAAGAAACAGTTGATCTGCTGTCACGACCCCAAACAGCCACTCACATGAGAGGGATCCTGCTTTGGGCAAGAAAACAGGACATCGTGCACAACAGAGCTCATAACCTCTCCACGCAGGTGAGAGGTCCTTCCACGCCTGCAAGAGTTTCTTCCTGCTCATCCCTGCAGGACATTTGTGTCTCCGAGATAACTGCTCTTGAAGTTGATTTATATTTGCACAAACTCAGTATGACTTTGTCCAGTTTGGGGGTGGAGGCCAATGACTGCATGGACTGCTTTAATATCAAAAGGTGCCACAACTGTGGGCTTCATGTTATGTCATCTGCCATTGCACTTAAAATGACCACTCATATGCATTAAAGTTTGGGCAGTGGGCCTTTTCCAGCCCCCTGGTGCGCTCCTGTCCCGAAGTGGCTGCAGTGCACCACTGTGGACGTGATGCACCTGATGGGGGCTAGACAAGGAGAGGTCCTGTGATGGGACTGTCCTGCACTAAGCCTGCTGAACTGGGTCCAGTGGGCGGACTGAATGAACCCCACCCAGTTACTGTTCATTCAAAGTTTCACACTTTCAGTCTATAATATTGACGGATTTCATATGGTGACATTAGGATGACACCTGCACCTAGAATGATGTTTGGGGCGTTTGGAGGCATTGTTTAAACTGATAACTTCTAATTAATTTACTATCACTGAATTAAAATAAAAATTAACTCACCAAAAAGAAAAGAAATGCAGAACTCATACTTGACCTGTTGGTACATTAAACATTTCAATCAGTGATTTTGCTGTGTTGGATCTTAATTCACCGCTCAGAAGTAAAGTTCAGTCAGCAGCAAATGTGATGACAGCACTGCAGCTGTCACTCAAACACGTGTCTAACTCCTGGAAATCATGGAAATATGCTGCAGGACGATGTGAAGGTAAGTTGAAATGTAAGGAATTGTGAGGCACCTTCAGCTGTAAGAGGGTGAAAAACAGGGAACGCTGGGAGAAAAGGGAAGACGGAGGTCAAAGCTGTTCTGTCAACAGCGTTGTTGGTCTAATTGGACATATTAAAGCAAGCTGCTGGTGCCAATGGCTCAGGTCAAACACAGAACAGCTCAGCATGCTGCCATATGTTCGCGGTTTTGTAGCAGTCCATAATTTCAGCTCTCCTCGTAAAAGATTTAACTGGAGCCACTCGGAGTCTGAGACACAAAAGCACTGTCAAGTGTTTTCGTCTCCTGGTAAGGCTGTGAATGATATCATTATGGGCTAGGAGTGCTCCTATCTGCACCGATCCATGCTTTTAAAATGTTTTCAGCTTTTTAACTTTGATGGAGAAATGTTCAAAAAGCTCCAGTTTAACACAAACATCACAAGTTCCTTTTAAAGCTCACTACTTGGTGTGAAAACGGCGGTCCGAGCCAGCGTGATGTCACTCGCTGCTTTTTGACTGTCAGTTGAAAATGACTGCTCTCATACTGCCAGTCCCAAACCAGGATGGATAGCATGAACCCTTGGGCAGCAGGAGCTTGATGTCTCTGTTTCATAGCAGGTGAAACACTTGCATGGGCATGTTTCTGAAATGCAGGGTAATGAAGTTCAGGAACGGCTGCTTTCCCACGTGGATTTATGACACTTTGGAGATGAACTTTTCACCCAGAGAGGAGCACAGCTCAGCTCAGCTTCTCTTTGAATAGCTGTCACATCTGGCAGACAAGCACAGAGCGAGCTCTTGGTCTGCATTAGAGAAGTGATGCCTGAAACGGCTTAAATCACAACGCATTTGACTTTTGCCACAGTCATGAGCCTCTAAGGAGACAAATCGCACTCAGGGAGAAGATGTGAAGTGAAGACGGTGCTTCCACCAACATCACTGCAAAGTGGGTTTCGTGTGTGTGTGTGTGTGTGTGTGTGTGTGTGTGTGGGGGGGGTTAAATCCTTACAGTACTGCCATGTTCAGTGTAATTCACTGTAATGTGACTATTTGCAATATCTTTTCATTTCTACTGAGAATTGGCCTCATTTATACATAAAGTTATGAAAGTCATATATGGTTGATTTACAGCTGCAGCTATAAACACTGCCAATAACTCCTTAATGGGGGAGTCTACAAAAAACTTGTAAAGTTTCTTGTAAAAAACAAACACGTTTGGCCTGTGTGAATCTTTCAGGGTTGATGTATGTAATCAAGGCACGTTCTTCTCACAAAGGTTTGGAAAGGTTTTTATCTACTAAAACTCTGAATCCTGTGCTGCTGAGTCCGAAGGCTGACGAGGTGGAGCGAATCGTAAATTTACGTAAGTGTACATGCACATAATGAAAGTGCAGTGGTGCAGTGCAACAGTGGAGTATCGGCGAATGAATGTCGCTTGCAGAGTCCAATGTTATGATTGTTTAATTAGAGGTGAAAACCACAATATAAATCCAGTTTACTTAACAAAGCATGGCTTTGATGGTGCATTTATAGATATGCATGTGCCCATAACTTGTTTACCAACGAAGGTGTGGTTATGGTCTCTTAACTTTTAATTCAGAGCTCACGTGTCATGTTCGCTGAATCTGCCGAAGCCCCAAGTAGCTGAAGTGGTTTTAGCAACGACTTATGAATCTGTGACTTTATGTAATTTCACCTGAATAGATACACAAAAAAAATATCGTCTTTGCAGTAATTATGGATGCGAGACCTAGTTATGAAGAGCAAAGCTGTTTTTCTGTACCAACATCTGTGATGGTTACTGAGCACCTTGGTTGAGGAGCTGCATCCTCCGACCAGCGGTTGAAGGAGGAGCTAGAAAAGATGTAGGAAGCAAAGGCGGCTGGAGCACCAGCTATGGAGAGAACAACATCAGGCATCTGTGTCCTTGAAACATCTAAGATACAGCAGACGACTCTGTATCACACGTGCAGCTAAAACCCAGCGGCGTGGCGCGTTTGAATGAATTTCTGTTAACTGACATGGCAGGACCTGTGTAGTCATCACTGCACAAACGCACATGGCAGTCAGCGATGAAGCATTAACGGGTTTTTGATCCAAGCCACTAGGTCATCACTCCGTTTGGCGCTGTAAGTGATTCTCTTGTGAGGGTGATCTTGTGAGAATCCAGCTCACAAGTTTAGGAAAAAACTAATCCAATGAATGAAAAAGACAAAACAGCAACAGTGGTCAAAACCCTCATCACATACTGTCAGACAGCAGTAAAAACCTTCAGGCATCCACCGCTTGAATGTCCCATGTGGTGCATTTCTGATCCCCATTCATGATGTTCAAGCACCACGATAGAGCTGTTTTACTTTCATTGCAACTCAGAAGCTGTGGGTCTGACTGAGCGAGCAGTTTAGATCTTCTAGTTTCAGTGTGTTGCGGCGAGCCAAGGTGACAGATAATTGGAGCACGAACCCGCAGGAAGAGAAAGTTGTTTTGGTTTAAAAAATAAATCTAAAGAGAATAGAATCTCTGGGTATGACTTTGTTTTTAATTGTTTTATTTACCTCTTAATCAACTGTGCACCTCTTAAATTGACAGGTAGAACGCATGGAGACGGGGTACATTACAGTTTAATATAAGGCTTTTATGGCTTTATGCCGTTTGATGTGACTCATCGTTTCCTTCAATCTTCATAACATGGAGGGTGTAAAGTGATAAGTTTGAACATCCCAAAGAGGCTCAGCAGCAACAATAATGGGACATAAACCACATTCTTGTTGAATTTGAGTTGCTGCTGATGGCGGTTTGTTGCAGCAACTCTGGTCAACTTGAGATCTTTTAGTTTTCTTTAATTTTGTGTGAAAACTGTCGTCTTTGAAACGTTTTTCTAAGCTGGTTTGGGGGCTACTCTGCTTCATGGACATCTGCTGGTAATTCTGGCACTTTTTTACATTTGTTTTGCTGAGTTGCTATGACAACGTAAGGTTGTTTACCAAAGGGAGCAGCCGACTAAGTTTTCCAAAATCCCGCTAATGACAAGAATAAGACGACAAATGCAGATAACCTGCAGAGGAGGGGTCAAGGAAATAAACCAGGAGAAAAGTTGAGGCCAGGTTGGAAGAAGTTTGAGAGGTTTTTTTTTTTCTTCTTGATTCCTTCGGGAACTGTGAGATCCTGGACAAGTAAATGGATGAGCTTGTAGCGCTGAGAGTGAGACAGCAGGAGAATCATGTTTCTTGAGATGTGGATGCAGGAAAATGTTCTGGAGCACTGCGCTTTTCCACGTGGGTTTTAGATGATACCGACAGACGACAGTCTTCAAACAGATCAGCAGAAATGGGGCAGGAGTGCTTTCAGTATTTGTCAAGATGGTCTGGCTGCAGACCCCCACTGTGGGGTCTTTTACAGCACAGGGTCCAGCACAGGGTCCAGTCCCACACTCTGAAATAACGGTCAAAATAAAAGCAGGTAGAAATATGCTCACAGACGCAACATTATGACATAAAAA
Organism: Xenentodon cancila; assembly: GCA_014839995.1. NCBI lineage: Eukaryota > Metazoa > Chordata > Actinopteri > Beloniformes > Belonidae > Xenentodon > Xenentodon cancila. The sequence continues at coordinate 3,171,055 of CM026215.1, read as the reverse complement.
CATAACATAAGAGTTTTTTAAATGACAAAGAAGTTTTGTTATTTCCACAAAGTGGACTCTGCGTAATCCCGATATTGTAGAAAGAGCCCACGTTGTATTTGTATTTGTATTTCTTGCCATTGAAACAATTAACAATTTTCAAGTTATTATATGCTGAGACTTTTGTTTACATGGTTTAATTTTATGTTTCATGGTAAACCAGGTCTGACAGTGGAGGTGACCAAAGAGTGAAGTCACGACGGAGGTCTGCAGGCTTACTGTAAAGGAGCATCTCTGCATCTCAGATGTTGAACTGATGGCTGTGAGTGTCCATCTGTCTACTGAGACACCTGTCCATGCTGCTGGTCCATTCTCACTGGAGCGACATATATTCCCTTTGGGGATTAATAAAGTTGAACTGAATTGGACGTTAATTGGAGGACTGTATCTGCTCTGAGCTCAGAAAGAAGCTCTGAATACAAACAGACGTGTTTAGCTGCAGATCTCGGGAAAATCAACTGAGGCAGGCCTGAGAAGGAAGATGAGACGGAGGAAGAGACCTGGCTAACTCATCAGGACAACGCCGCGCTGGACAAGCCCTTGAAGCGCTGCGTGATGAGAGCAGAGCTCAACACCTGACAGAGGGAGAGACAGATGATTTACTTCAGATTAAAGAACAACAGGCGCATTGTTCTCTCATCTTTCTATCTCCTTTCTCTTGACCCGTTTATCCCCCTCAGCGAATCATTGATGCCATTCTTGCCCTGAAATGCTACGCCGTTGTGATTTTCTCCTCCTTCTTCTCCCTTTGTTTCTCCTTTGTTTTCTTTCTTTCTTTCTTTCTTTCTTTTTTTTTCTCTGAAGCCCAAGCGTTCCTGGAGCACTGAAGGCTCTCCTCTTAAGTTTTTCTTTCCGCTCAGATTAAGTGTGACAGATTGGCAAAAGGAGCACATGACAGGAGTTCAGATGGCAGACAAGAATAAGATCAGACATGTGATGTGATATTAAGAGGTCACAAGAGCTGACGCACACACATTTGCAGACAAACCCTTTCTGTACACACTCTGATTTTAACCATATGATCCACAGCCACACTATCAAAGAGCTCACCCTCCCATACATGCGCTCATCGAGATCTTATCTCTGCTTTCTAGCTATTAAAAGGGTGCACCAAACGTCTGTGGCGAGAAATTTAAAGTGAAGGTTTGACGTTTGCTTTAACGGCTGTAATTTGATTAGACTTGGGTGACATTCTTTCACACGATTCAGAGCCGAGAACGACATCTGCTACTGCCAAAAGCATTAACTCCTGTGAACTCGCAGACAGGAAGAGTGAAGTATTGTTTGAGTCTACTTTCTTTCCATTTGGTCAAACAACAGGCATTTTAATACTTTCAAGACACCGATGACAGCTCTGCAGAAGATTTATAATGCTTACGAATTGTGAACACATGTAACTGAGGAGGGTTAGATAATATTACCCAGAGGAGAAAAATGGGAAACAAGAACCTTTAATATTAATCATACAGGGGGCTTTCGCTTTCTTGCATGCTCAGAGAGGGTTTTAGTTTATTAAAGTCATGGTGGTAACAATAAAACACTGTGCTTAAAAGTGACAAAATAAAAACAAAAGAAAATGCAAAGAGAGCAGCCTTTTGAGGGAGAGTGTGGTGACGGCGAAGGCTGGAAGGAAAAAAGTGGCCACGGCAGCAGGGTCCAGCAGGAAATTCAATAAAAACTCTTCAAAAGGCTCGGCCTTGACATTGAAGAATAGCAAAATTATAAAATACAGCAGGGTAACGAAAGAGAGGAGTTATTGTACTTGGCACAGGATCGGGAAGAGAGAGCCCAGGGCCGCCACGTCAAATGGGCCGTCACTGACGGAGGGAGTTAAGTCTTGTGGTGATTAAATATGGGCCTCGAAGCCTGCTGGCTGCCAGGCAAGCAGCCATGTTTGTGCACAGGCAGCAAAATGAACATAAAACAAAGAGCGAAGAGACAGAGAGGGAAAAAACAGGCTGGTGATATCTAAACTCAGACACGAGGAAAACTGTACAGCTGTACAGGAAGTAAGAAAGTGCTTTCGTACGGAAGAAGATGGTCTCGGGTGTTTACCTGGAGGTGAAAACCATTAAGAAATGAGAGACGCTTCTCTGTAGACGTCTGTCAGGAGGGTCCGTTTGTGCCAGCGTTCCTACTTAAGGTATTTTGACTTTTTTCCAGCTGCCCCATTATCATCTTCACTAAAGTCAGCTTCCAGTAACAGCAAGCAGTCAAAACCATTTATTTTATTTTCTGTAAAACAGTAAAATCCCACTACAATAAAATGCAATCTCTGATTCAGTGTCTGCTGCAAGTTTTAAACTAAAAGCTGCTACTTCTGTGAAAATGTCATGGTCCAAATGGCGACTTGTTTGAAAGTAAAGGTTTTGAATTGGAATTATATCTGCATAGATCTGAACATCATCAGATGCCTAAAAGTACATAACTTAGTTAAAGAAAAGGAGCTAAAATACTTCTCACACCGGTTCCATCCATCCATTAACTGTTGCGTCTCTGTGTTCGCTTGCCCCCCCCCCCCCTCCAGATGTGTCACATGAGTGCCTAGACGTTCCGAAGCCAGGTGACAGATATCATCTCTCCAGCATGTCCTGGGTCTGTCTCGGGTCTCCTTAAGGTTGGACATGCGCGAAACACATACCCCAGAAGGTGTCCAGGAGGCATCATAACCAGATGCCTGAACCACCTCAACTGGCTCCAAACAATGTGGAGGGTTAATGGAGACTAATCCTTTCACCCTATTTCCAAAGGTGAACAGCTTTTGGATTCAGTTCACCCTTCTTGTGTGTGGTATCTCCGTCTTTCAGTTTCTACCTACAGTTAATGACCGTAGGTGAGTGTAAGAACATAGACTGGCCAATAAACAGAGAGCTTTACAGTAATTGTGTCCAAAATCACCCACTTGTCACTACATAGTGCACTACTACGCAGTGACTATGTAGGGGCGGTCTATATGTAGGGGAGGTCCATATGTAGGGGAGGTCCATATGTAGGGGAGGTACATATGTAGGGGGGTCCATATATAGGGAGGTCCATATGTAGGGGAGGTCCATATGTAGGGGAGGTCCATATGTAGGGGAGGTCCATATGTAGGAGAGGTCCATATGTAGGGAGGTCCATATGTAGGGAGGTCCATATGTAGGGGAGGTCCATATGTAGGAGAGGTCCATATGTAGGGAGGTCCATATGTAGGGGGGTCCATATGTAGGGGGGTCCATATATAGGGAGGTCCATATGTAGGGGAGGTCCATATGTAGGGGAGGTCCATATGTAGGGGAGGTCCATATGTAAGGAGGTCTATATATAGGGAGGTCTATATGTAGGGGAGGTCCATATATAGGGAGGTCTATATATAGGGAGGTCTATATGTAGGGGAGGTCCATATGTAGGGGAGGTCCATATGTAGGGAAGGTCCATATATAGGGAGGTCTATATATAGGGGAGGTCCATATATAGGGAGGTCTATATATAGGGAGGTCTATATGTAGGGGAGGTCCATATGTAGGGGAGGTCCATATGTAGGGGAGGTCCATATGTAGGGAAGGTCCATATGAAGGGAAGGTCCATATGAAGGGGGGTCCATATGTAGGGAAGGTCTATATGTAGGGGAGGTCCATATGTAGGGGGGTCCATATGTAGGGAAGGTCTATATGTAGGGGAGGTCCATATGTAGGGGAGGTCCATATGTAGGGGAGGTCCATATGTAGGGGAGTTCCATATGTAGGGGAGGTCCATATGTAGGGGAGGTCCATATGTAAGGAAGGTCCATATGTAAGGAAGGTCCATATGTAGGGGAGGTCCATATGTAGGGGAGGTCCATATGTAAGGAAGGTCCATATGTAGGGGAGGTCCATATATAGGGAGGTCTATATAAGGGGAGGTCTATATGTAGGGGAGGTCTATATGTAGGGGACTATGAGGAAAGCTCATCGTTAGAATTAACTTTCGGACTGTTAAAGTTATTTTTGTCTGTTTTGTAGCTGTTTGTTGTGTCATTGCTGTTGTGCAGATAAAACATTACAAATGATCATTGGAAGTGACTCTCTTCCCTTCTAGAGAAGATTTCAACTGGATTATGATCAGGACTTGCTAAAAAAAGATGTCCTTTCATGTCCCCTTAAAATTAACTGCTTGTTTTCTTTGTTTCTTTGTTTCTTTGACAGTTCAGTTTTATGTTCCAACCATGACGCTACCACCGCCGTGTTTCACAGTTGGGAGTAGTTTCTTATCATGGACTGCTTTAAATTTCCCCAAACACAATGTTTTTTATGGTGCCTTGAAACCAAAAGTGTGTTGAAATGTCAGCATCAACTCTGATCTCAACGACTCAACAACCTTCATGATATCTTTTCTTTTATGTACAAAGCTGAACTCACATCCAATAAAAAAATACACAAACATTTATTCACTAGAACAAATAGACATCTATTGAAGCCTGTTTTCATAAAAGTATTTGGAGGGAAACTGATATAATGGTTTTATCGCCACAATCATGCACTTTGTCTGAATTGTGCTGCAATTATAAATATTAAATATTAATTATAATTATGTTTGATATATTATAACAGACAATTTATCATGTTTTTTTCTGTTGGTTTATAATTCTACCATAACCTTGCATGGGACTAAATGAGGGTAGATGTTAACAAATTTAGTGTGTAGGGTCAAGTACATTCACACAAGGTTTCTTTGTGTAAAAGAAAATACTCGGACTTGCGTTATTGGGTTTGAGAAAATACCAATCATTTTTGAAGATTCAGCAGTTCAGATCAAGTTAGTCTTCTGCTGACGGTCAAACCAGATGTGGTTTTTACAATGCAATGATGTTTAAGAGGAGACATGAGTTTCTTAGGTCATGCAGGGGTGTTAGACCAGGTTAAACTTTAAAACTGATGACAGTTCAATCAGCCTTACAAGTCTGTGTGGTCTCATTTGCCTACAAAGCATTTTCCCCACCTGATTCTCTTTTTTCACATGATCTTCATACAAACTACAGAAAGACAACAATGTTCTTTTTTGTGGAGCAAAGGCTTCCTCCCTGGAGCCCCACAGTAATGAGGAACAACAACATTCGTCAACGTGAGATAGTCTTACAGTAGATAAGAAGTTACCCCGAGTCCTTCTGACGATTACACGCATTCCTCTTTTATTCGCCATTGTGCGCATTGACATGTAATATTAGATCATTTTCTTTAAAGGTACAGCAAGGAGTTTTTTTGGGGGGTTTTTTTGCTGCACACTGTGGGTTTTATAAAAATCAAACAAATAAGTGTGACTATATCCAAGACAGACCACATACCAGCCATGTTGACCATCTGAACAGACCATAAAGGCCAACAGCGTGAACGGTGAGCAGTCGCCCGTCAACACATGATCGTGTGTAAACAACTGACTGCTGACAGATGTTTTACTGCACACTTCGCTCTGCGTCACACCAGGGGGTGAATCATTAACCTTAACGTCACATGCTGCCCCATTTGGTCCGGAGTGGTATTGCTGCGTGGACGACTATCCAAACATCAGCTTCGATTGCGTCATCTAGCTCTCAAAGGTCCACTGCACCTGCTTTTGGCAAAAACCACGCAATCATTTTAGACTCTTCTCCTGGTCGAAGAAAGTAGTGACAGAAGAGAAAACGGGACTGTGACCAAGTACAAGAGCGAACGAGAAAATCTTGGAGTGTGAAATAAGACATTTAGCCTCCGAGCCTTCAGGGGGAGCCACTATGCTTTGTGGCGCTTTAATGACAGAAGACTTGTATGTGAAACAGTAAATGATTGTGCTTGGCTTGTATGGTGGTGGCATAACTTTGTTCTGCGTTAGTCTGTCACAGAGCAGATAATCTGTGGAGAGAACACTGACCTCATTTGGACGGCACAGTGTTTTTCCAACATTAGGGCCATGAATCCTGACTGAAGGTTCTGCAGTGTGAAACCTAGTGTGCTGCTTTTTTCACGTTGATTAAATTGTTTATTTCGTTTTCAGGATTTCTTTATTTCTTTAATCACCCTCTCTTTTTTCTTTCAAACTCAACCACGACTACTGCTGCAAAACGAGTTTTGTCCTGCACGGGACTAATAAAGGAATTTTTTATCTTATTACACCAAAATTGAAACGAAGGCGGATCAAATTCTAACAAACTACGATAGACTTCAGTTAATGGCGCTAACTTTAATCATGTGAAGAGATTGTGGAAACAAGGACTTGAACATAAACCTGATTGACAGCCATCTTCCAATTTCCCTTCAGATTAAATCGGAACCTTTAACACTGAAAAGATTTTAAACAAATTGCACAAATCTTTGAATGCTTAAAGCTGGTTTATGTGGCACCTCTGAGGGGGCAAAAATATCACAAGAATTCATGTCAGTCGCTGCCATTGGACACAAGACGGGCCGGACCGTCGGCCCTCATTGGCACAGTATCGTCGGTGGCTCGTTTGTCAACACACGGAGCAGAGCTACCTGCCCCCTGGTGTTCGGAAGTGGTATTGCCACATCGTGTAGTTTTAAGAGTAAGAGTATCACTTTGAACCCACGTCCTACTTGTTGGTTTGTGAAAACTGTAATAAAATAACAGTGATCATGAGTCTTCTCTCTTCTTTTGACTCTTTCTCAGTCTTTCTGTTTGTGTAACCTGCTGTTTTATTTGTGGCTCACAGTTTTCGTGGTGAGAGGTTACTACTTCCTGCATTTCTAACTGACAGGGTGTCGCTTCGAGCAACACGACTAATGTTACAGCAGCGCTCAAGAGCCAGACGAGGGGTTGGCGTTGAAGATGATGAAAGCTCACGTTCGCTGTTTGACATTAAAGATGACATCTTACTTACTTTCTTTATACATTTATCACTTCCCACATCTCTCGATATTAAAATGCTGGCAGGGTATCTGGTGCTGAAGCAAAAGAGGCAGAGAGAGGCGAAACAGAAAGAGACAGGCATGCAGCGTCGTACATGAAATCTGCCACAACACCGGTTTGAGTTAATCGCTCAAAGCTACAGGATGACAGAGGCGGTATGTGTGCTCGGCTAATCTTTAAGAGTGACAAGGGGGAGAGACAGTGAAAGAACAAGAGTTGAGAAGCCTTTTGTGGTTTGAAAGCCTCTTTCATGGCAAACCTCTGTCATCAAAGCTCTCAGATCTATCTCATCCTGCTCGTCGCTCTGATTCCTGCCTTGGAATTGCGATTGATAACCTTTGAAGAGCAGCACATGGTGAGGACAACAAGGAGGAACATCTCTCCCTGTCAGCACCAGCGTGACATGAAAGGCACTAAACCATCCAGAGTTTCAGCGATTCCTGTAGTGTAATTAATTCAGAGTCGTCTTATCTGCTTGAATATAAAAATGGAAAACGCAGACTGGGAAGCGAACTGGATGATGCTGTCAGCGTCTCTCTGTGGCATGTCTGGGCCAGCTTTGTCTATCCGTCTGTCTGAGGGCACTGAACTGCGATTGTTTGGCTGATTTGAGCCAGATGATCCTCATTGTCACACCCAAAACCGAATCCTCGCAGGAACATGGCCCGAGGGCGAAGCAGCAATTTAAAGTCTGTGGCCTGTCTCTCAACTCAAGGAAAGCTGTGCATGATGGGAGGACAGGAAAATGTCAAAGAAGAGGGCGCAAAGCAAGCGCTGACTCAAAGCTGGCTCTAGATTATGCTCTGCTGTGGTAATAAACACTGTAACGGAGAGGGACGTGCAAAAGTTTGGGTACAAGCACAATTTCCGTTACTGTGAAGTTGGTAGAAGATGAACTGATCTCAATAAGACATCCTGGTAAAGATTAAACATTCCTACCATTATTTTAAACAAGGCTAGTGTAATATTTTTGTTTCTGGTTGACAAAGGAAAAATAAATATAGGCAAAACTTTGGGCACCCTCATTAACAGTTCATTTTTCGTTCAGGTGATGCCAGACGATGCACATTTCCAAGCTTCATAAATACTGTACCGTGAGCCTCGTCCCAGCATCCGTGCACTACTTTAGGCAGCCACGTGACATTCTGAAATTTGAACTGACAGACAGACGCCTAAACAGCAGGACAAGTTTTGAAAGATAGCAGCTTTTCCAGGAATTCCTTGGTTTGTAAACACAATTAAGAAATGACAGTTCACTGGAACAATGGAGGTCGAGATGAGGTTTCGTTCCACTTTTAGGATCGCTAGAAAAGCAAATTAGACTCCCTGCCTGCACGCCTACGTCCTTCAGGAAAGTTTAGCAAGCAATGAAGTTGTGCTATGCGGCTGCACCTGAGCAAAATCTAGGCCAAAACTAACGTCGCAGTTTGCCATTTCTGATCAAATTACACTCCATGTGACACATTTTCAAAATGAAATCCACTCATTTTCAGTTCATTTACAAATTCTTAAAAAGAAAAGCACAAAAAGGAATGAAAGGAAGCAATGAACTACTACAGAAGAATGATGTTAAACACACCTTTAATTTCCGATAATTTATGTATATTTGTCACACTATCTATCGGCAGTCAGCGATGGGTCCTCGGAGGGTGTCTTTAGCCCCTTTTGCATTTCCAGATACCCCGTGTTTATTAACTGAATTTAGAGCGTTGCATGTCTTTAATATTCCCTGACATAGGGTCAGGTGTCGAGCTGGCTCAGCCAATAACTCGCCTCCAAAGGTACACTTAATCGCGGGTCTGGTCTGATGCAAACAGAATGACACGGGACTACAGGATCTGGGTGGGATTTACAGAGACCTGCAAGCTCCCCATCCTCAGAGCCAAGACAACCTTAAATCAGCAACTGGCTACTAAAACGACAGACAGCAGCTTTGCAAGGAACGAAACTCAGGTCTTTCATAAACTGAAGAACATTAGAAAGAAGTTCTTGCGGCCACTGACCACAAAAGCAGGCGTGATAGAGGACGACTGGACTGGTCATAGGTCGAATTGTGCTGCATGATTTCGGGGAAGCCACTCTGCCAAGGCCGTCGCTATTCAGCATGGATTCAGCAACTGCTCCATCTCCTACATCGTGCACTGCATCACCCAGCTCTTCAGACGTTGGTGAAACTACCGAGGGCAACCAAACTTGAGAAAACAGGATCTAATCTAAAAATGCCTTTTGAGCTGTTCACACATAACAATGCTGTGTTTACAGGTGACTGCCCGCTACTCACCACCTGCTTGTAATGTAAAAATCTTACATATAGGACCTTTAACAATTAGCCATTTGTAGAAATGATTAGTTGGAAGGACTGACAAAAGTGTGATATCTGTAAAAGTACTAGTCAGGGTACCCAAGCTTTTGCTTGACCCTTTTCTTTTTTATTATATTGAAATTGCAAATTAAGTAAAAAGAAATCTCATTTAACATATCAAGGAAATGTTTAATCTTTATTGTTGTTTGAAGATCACCTCATCTCTGCTGCAGAAAACCTGCCTGAGTACATAAATATCACTTCTCAGCAGAGATGCAGCCCTTCAAATGGCAAATGTTTGGGTCCCCCGTGGATCAACTCAAAGAAACGTCTGCCCCTCAAGACTTTCTCTCCATCCTCAGAAGAAAAACATTTACTCCACGAAACTGCTTAGATGCAACTGGGTGTGAACAAGAAAGCAAACAGGCAACAAAAGGACCAGTGTTCTGGTCAGTTCATCTCTCCTCGTACGGGGCTATTACTCAGATTAATTACCTTCCCTCCCCTTCTGCTTCTCAGTGGTTTTTTGTGATGTTTGTGAAATATCAAGTAACTCGTGCATTTACCATCCCCATATGCAAAGCACACCTAGTTACCTGAGCCATTTAGCTCCAACATGCAAAGCGGGTATTGTGGTCGGGTCAGACCACAGTCAGATTCATTTCCTTCCAACCACCAACAAACCCATCCTAAGTGTTGTTGTAACCAAAAACAGACCGATCCTCATAAGGAGGAAGGTTGAAAAAGAAAACAAGCCGGGGAGAACCGGACCAGTGGGTTTATAAGAGTCCGGTGTTGTTCCTCTGCCAGCTGGAGATTAATGAGTGCAAATTATAAACGCCGTTCCCTGAAAATATAATGCAATGCACATATTCAAAGCGGTGAAAGGCCTCACATTAAGGTACCAAATTATGTCTTGTCATGTTTTCTGACTAATGTACGGTGTTATTGTGACAAATTATCATCTCAGACATGACTTCAGGCTCATAAAATGTAAACGTTTGTTGTTTTATTCCCTTACACAAAATACTAGGTTTCCAGGGTGAAAACACTTCCTTCTAGGGAGGTTTTTTCTAACATTGGCTCTCTACGACATCAAAGAGGGCGGGATTTCCTTGTATGGTCATGATCAGCAACGATCAAGTGTGTTTTTCCATCCTGTTGGTTCTGTTGGTGCTTCTTTGTTTTTCTGGGCCAACAACCAAGCAAATTAATTTGTCTTGTGAAAACACTTCATGGCGGACACTTCATAAACAAGGCTCAATGCACAAAGAAAAAAAGAATTGGCAGAAACTCTAATTCATTTAAAAAAAAGTAACACATTTCACTGATTACCCCACAGAGAAAACCTACGGGCACCTGTGAAGTTAAAGTTGTTTTGGCTTTTTCTCTTGGCTGCAGATGTTTCTGACTTGGCCCGCAATCATTACACTTCCCGCCTACTGCACCTATTTACATGGTCGCACACAAAAAAAAAAAAAACGTATCTCTATAGATGGCAAGTGACTGAAAAACAACCTGATGTTAGGCCTGAGATGTACTTGTTCATGTCCGTTGGCGTACACAACCAGGTGCGCTGTGAGTGTTTCTTGGTTCAGTAATGCGCGGCATGTTCGTGTGATGCCGGCGGCCTCCACTGGGGGCAAAGTCCAAACTCAGTCTAGAAAATACAACCGTAAAACAAACAACAAGGAAACTGTCGGAAGATGAAATCATTGTTTTTCAATTGAAATGTAATAGAAAGTAAAAACAAACAAACTAGAGCACAAACTACATTGTCTGAGCAAAAATAATCAGTCCAGCAGACTGCAGAGTCACTTACTGGTCACTTACCCACTCTAGCGCCTCTAGAGGTCACCTGGATACTGCATTTCACATATTTATACAAGGATTTGTGTTTCCGACGGGAAACACATGACAGCCATGATGTGTTGACGAGAGGGGAGCGTTGTAAAGAGCACTCAGCGAAGAGAAATGTGCAGCTGTCATCTTTGTTGTCACATTTCATCATGCAGACTCTTAATCTGACATGCACGGAAGGATTCGAGGTGTCAGGGGAAATTTTGAAAATATTGTGTTGATGACAGGTTGATGTTTTGAACACGTGTGTTGTCCTGCAGCAGGAGCTGTGAGCTCTTGAGCCATTGGCTCCACCCACCAGCAAGCCTCCAGGAATTTGACCAATCCGAAAGTACTTAAACCAAATTCATTCATTTTCAGGAGGAGCTCTCTTTGTATTGCTGTCTTTGTCATTCTGAAACATTTACTTTGGGCTTTTTGGGCTACAACAAAGCTACTCTTAGAGATCGGTACCAGACATTGACATAAGATGCCTGAAAATGAGTATAATATGGGCACTTTTAAATAACTCCTAAAATATGTCCAAAAGTCAGCTGGCTGTCTTATTCAAGGAAACCATCAAAATAAAACAAAGTATTGGTCTAGATTAAACACAAGAGCTGCTGGTTTTCCACTTTACTTTAATCAGCGTGTGGTTTTTAAGGGCACTTTTTAAAGGCTTTGCTCTGGTCGTAAATCACTCACTTGTACACCGGATAATGGAACGGTTAACGCAGTTTATCACGGTTCTTTCAGCTGGTCAAAAGTGGGATGAGATCCAAGAGACCTCACAGCCAGCCAGCAGGTGCTGTCTTTGACCAAGAGAAACAGATGTGGAGCCTCGATTTTTCACCACGTCCACCCTGCTGCAGATCAAGGACTCTCTTCGACAAGAAAAAGTGCTTTGAGAGTGCAAGCCGAGTCATGCAATATGAAGTTTAAAGTCTTAACAAATGCTGTCAGATTGTCATCTTTGGCATTGTACTGTAAATTATGGCTTGCCCCCTTTGGTGTGAATGGCTGAATAACCTCTGCAGAAAACTGCTTCCTGCTGATCTGAAGCTGCTGCAAACTTTCTGCGGTTGCTGGTGTCTTCAAGTCACTCGTAGGTAATTTATGGATTTCAACCCTACAGACTCCCTAGCAGCATTACCCATGAACTCCACAGGAATTCAGTCAAAAGCAACCCACACACATGCGAGGAGGGTTTTTTTTTTTTCAAAGGGAGTAAATGGTTTATTCTTAAGATTTCCATCTCAAACACACTCAGAAACTTTTTTTAACCATCCATTTCCTCTCTAACCATAAATAATTACAGATACAGACACAAACTTGAGGACGGCTGCAGTGTGAGTGGTGGAGATGACAGGCACATTGAAGCCATGTGTTTCCACTTTTCACTTTGACCTGTGGAGGTCTCTCAAAAGCCCAAGCGCAAGCCCCGAGCGGCTGCCACCAGGAGGACCTTCAAGACTCTGCTCAGCACCTCGCATCAAACCAGATTTTCTTCTTCCAGTGCCAAACTGCTGCCATATCCCGTTTCTCATCAGACCTTGATGAAACTAATGTGGGACTCTATTATCGCATTTGACCTCTTTGCGGCTTCTCTCTGCCTTTTCTTCAGCCCCATCGACTGTCATGGATCCACAGCGTATGCCTCCAGGGCCCCCCACTACCGGGTCTGCTGCGGGCTGGCCCAGCCCTTGGGTCATCCTCTGCTTTAGTCCCCTTCACCCTTGTCAAAAGACATTCTCGTAGTGTCAGTAGACAGAAGAAGAGACAGTAGCCTCAATGTAATGTGTTGGGGTTGTAATAAAAGAAGTTTTGTTGAATGGCCACGCTTGGTTTTTGAAGGCTTTGAATAGATGTGCTTGTGCTACAGTTGCTTGACCTTTCTGTACCCAAGTCTGAACAACCCCGCTTGTGTTCAGCAGATTGTCAAACTCCCAGATGCTTCAGCAGTTTGAGAGTTTTACTACTGTACATAAATGTGGCCGATTTATAGTAAATCTAACTGTTGCTGTATGTTTCAAGTCTTTGTCTTTTCCCCTAGTGCATGCGCGCGCACACACACACACACACACACACACACACACACACACACACACACTCACAGCGCCTGTTTCTGTCTGTGAACTCTTCACCCCAGCTGCCACCAGAAAGCTGTCATGCTAAATTATACCTATGTTGTTTTTTTTGGCAGCCCCTCCCATCAATTGACAGGCAGGCGGCGAGTTCAAAGATGAAGATTAACTGGCTGTTTATGCCTTCAAATACTTTCCTTCCACACTTTGCAATCAGATTACAGCTCAAGTTTTCTGGGAAGATTGCAAAAAAGAAAAAGAACCCAACAAAATACAGCTCTGCCTCCTTCATCTGGGGGGTCTTTAGAGGGCGGACAAGTGCGGGCGTTTACTGGAATACATCTTCAATTTATTTATCGTGTCCACAATTATCCAACATGACAGATTTAGCGTTTCTGCTCTGTTGCAAACTTTGAGGATTTTAATTGTTTGTCTCAAAGGCTACTTTAAAATCAAAACTTCATCATAAAGTGAACACAAACTATGATGTGTAAAAGTTGCAGATGTGTTACGTAAAGACTAGTTTTGCTGCTAGTTTGTACAACCAATTAAAGCACAAAGAAACAGGGCAGCAAATGTTTTCACGTTCACATTTCAAACATCTGCTCTTCCTCTGCAATCAGAGCTGCGCGTGAACCTAAAGGCAGGACACGCAAATTTACATGATTTCTACCCCAGAGCACGTGTTGCCACTTTCATCCTGGGGTTCGTGCAGTTGTTCTCACTTTTGGAAATGTGAATTCAGAACAAAACACAGAGGCAGCTCTTTGTGTTTTGTTGATGTCTTGTTCGAATGTCAACCGATATGACTTTGTCCAGAAATCAGAAATCGCCTACCCCACCTTTAACTGCTGCATCACCACCTCATTAATAAACTTCTCATTAAAAACATTGCGTACAAGTACAGTGTACGAGTCGGTGTCAAGACGGAATCAAAAGAACATGATTAACTGATGGTTAGAACGTTTTGGGGTTTTTTTTATATAAAAGTAAATGCTTTGTTGTTGCTGGTTTGGTGCATGTTTACACAATGTCAAGGAGGAAAGACATCAGCAATGATCTTAGAGGAGCAACTTTTCCTGCCAATCAGTCTGGTAAGTGTTGATAAGTCCGGTAAGTGTTGGTAAGTCTGGTAAGTGTTGGTAAGTCTGGTAAAGTGTTGGTAAGTCTGGTAAAGTGTTGGTAAGTCCGGTAAGTGTTGGTAAGTCTGGTAAAGTGTTGGTAAGTCTGGTAAAGTGTTGGTAAGTCCGGTAAAGTGTTGGTAAGTCCGGTAAGTGTTGGTAAGTCCGGTAAGTGTTGGTAAGTCCGGTAAGTGTTGGTAAGTCCGGTAAAGTGTTGGTAAGTCCGGTAAGTGTTGGTAAGTCTGGTACGTGTTTTTTTTTTTTTTTTTTTTTTTTTTTTTTTTTTTCTTCCCTTTCTTGTCAGTGTGGACATCGTGCACACGCTGTATGTACGATGCACACCGAAATTAGTCTCTGCTTTTAACCCATCAACTAGTTTCACTAGTGAGCAGTGGGGCTGCTAGCAGGGCAGCGCCCCGGGGAGCAATTGGGAGTTAAGGGCCTTGCTCAGGGGCCCCCAGTGATTTACCATTGTGGGCAGCCCTGGGCTTGAACCTGGGTCCTCCACGCCCAAGCCCACCACTGTAACCACTAGGCCACCACTCCACGTGTTGGTAAGTCCGGTAAAGTGTTGGTAAGTCCGGTACGTGTTGGTAAGTCCGGTAAGTGTTGGTAAGTCCGGTAAGTGTTGGTAAGTCCGGTAAGTGTTGGTAAGTCCGGTAAGTGTTGGTAAGTCCGGTAAAGTGTTGGTAAGTCCGGTACGTGTTGGTAAGTCCGGTAAGTGTTGGTAAGTCCGGTAAAGTGTTGGTAAGTCTGGTAAGTGTTTAGTCCATTTCCAAATAATATGGAGTTCATCATTCTGCAGTCACAAAAGATTACGGAAATCTTTTGCGACAGCTGTCAACGTCCCCAGGACAGGATGTCCTGACAAGTTCTTTCCTCTACAAATAACAAGGTGTTTAAGTTTGCAAAGTAGCATCTGAACAAATGACAAAACTTCTGGAACAATGTTCTTCAGATGTATGAAGTAAAGTGAATTTGTTTATGGAAAATCAAAGCAGCATCAGGACAAACACCGAGCAACTGTCAGCACGGTGGTGGACGGGTGATGATTTGGTGCCGTTTTGAAGCCACAGGACCTGGGCACCATCCAGCCACTGAATGGACTTCGAAATACAGAAGATTTACTTTTGATGTTAATGAGATCCTGTCAAATCTACAGCAGAAAGAGCTGAGAACTTGTGTGAACTGAAGCAACTCTGCAGAGAAGGAAATGTGAGTCACCGCTGCTAAATGTGGTTCAACAACCTGTTTGATCACAAGCTTTACTTTGTTCTTAACATGCTGCTACTTAAAATGAGGCTACGGCAAATGTGCTCCGTCTCTCACACACGCACACACACACACACACACACACACACGCAGGAACAAACACACGTGTCTGTACATAAGAACAGACGTGTTTACAAACACTCGAGCTCGGCAAAAAAAAAAAAAAAAATCGGATCCAGGTGGAGGCGAGAGTTGTCATCTTCTGCTGCTCCCAGCAGGGTGTCTGGTGGAGTTGAAGGAGCGAGAACTTTACACACACAAACACACCAGCCTTAAGACAAGAGTGAAGAAAGAGTGACCTTTGACTGCGTTTGTTGGTCTAAACCCGGGCTTGAACCTCCAGCTCCAGGGCATGCTGGGAGTTAAACCAAGGGCAGAGGTCGTTGAGATGGGCAGCCGAGGTGACAGAGGGGTTAAAGAGGGGTAATAGAAAAAGCCCAGCCCTTGTTACCCTCATGACATGACTATTGTCTTCTTTAGACCCCAATATGAGTTCCTGGTAGTCTTTTAATACTGCGTTGGTTGGTTTTGCGCCGCCACTTCTGCTCAGACTCAGATTTCTCCCCGCCATTGGACAGGTGGTGACGGGACGTAGTTCAGACATTTGTCATTCCCAGAGGAAAAGTCTTTTTCTCTGCAACATGACCTCACGTAGTCCCATAAATTTTGGCAGAGATTTTTATCATGCCCAGAGGATGGATCTCATGACTTTGATGGCCCCATTAAGTTTCATTTTGTACAATCTGTAAGTAATAGTTTTCAATTATGCTGTAAAATATCTAAACAACTACAACCTTTATGCCAAAAACAGTTGGGACATTGTGTAGAATTAAAAAAAAAAAAGTAGCCATATTTTACTCACAACAGAGCACCGAAAACATATAAAATGTTTAAACTTAAGGAAAAGTACTATATTAGGAAAAGATCTATCGTCATTTTGAATTTGATAAGGGGAATACGTCTCGTATGATTCGTGTGCGTATTGATTTCACCTCATCCAACTCCAAGACTCCTGCTCTTCTCGTGTACGGCGTCTCTGTGTGACATCACAAAGCATTCGTCCAGTTCTTTTTACAGTCTGTGATGGTAACTGAGGAAATGTTGGACAGATATAAGGCAACTGCCAGATTTGTTCGTTTTGCCCTTTTCGGCTCACCTGCGAGGTCGGGCCGAGTCAGCTCCTGCCGAGACCCGACCACCTGCTCCAACACCTGGATGGATGGATGATCTCTCAAATCAACAGATAATAATAATCATCTCACCAGAACGAGCTGACAGCATCAGGACCATGCTTAACTTTCACACCTATTAGTAAAGTTGGCAAGCTTTCTTTCCAACAATAAAGATGGAAACAAAGAGGCCATTTATTTATTTATTTATTTAGCTGCACTAATGGAGACTAATGCAACAGCTTGCCTCCTATAAACGTCCTGCTCCCTCTGTATTTGCTGCATATGTATTTCTATATTCAACTGTGTCCACTGACGTGGAGTCCAGTGAGCTTCTGGCATCCCGGAGCCTGTGTGCATGAGATGAGTCAATACACAGGCTGTACGATGTCCTCGAAGCACACGCCCATAAATCCCCTTTATGACAGATTAGAGAGAGCAATGGCTTTTCCACTCGTTTACCCATAAATACGGGAACACGCTCAGCTGGTTTATGCCTCTCTCTTCAAATGATGGAACGGGTGAGCTGATGTTTATAGCTGTCATGGACTCGCAGTGAATATGTCTCTCCCTGGCTGAACTTCAAAGCAATAATAAAATAAAGCCGCTCTGTGATGAAAAAGCAAAACAGCTGTGTGCGAAATGATTTAGCTTTGTTCCTTCCAAAATTTGTTTTGTTGTGAGAATGAAAAAGAAACTGAGGAGAAAATGTCCCACTGTAGCGGGAGAGACAGCATTTCCCACGCCAGTTTTCTTTTTTTTTTTTTAAAGTTCAAGCCTCACAGATTTTGCATTTAAAGAAATGAGCAAGAAAGAAAGGAAAAGGAAAGAAAAAGAAGACAGGCTGCGTGAGATGGAGAACAGGTTAGAAAGGGAGCCAGACGAGCCATCAGACCTGACGTAGGCGTTTTCTCCTGACAGCTGTAATTCTCCGGCCTACAGAATTTCATCAACAGCAGTTGCATTTAAGCTGCGCCGCAGGGCAGCGGCCCTTTCAAGTCTCCTTCTTCTGACAGGTAGATTTATTAGTCCTGAAATTTGTACAGATCACACGTCACTCATGGCAGCCTGTCAGCATGTCAGTGAGGCCTTCTGGCATTGAGTCGTTGGATCTGCCCGGAAGAAGTTTACACATCACCTCCTTCCCTCTGTCCTCACCCCCAAGTTTGAACCTCACCCATTTCAAACACAGAAACGCACAGGGAGGAGACTGTCATTTGTCTTTCTCAAAGTGAAGATTAACTTCAAAGATGAGCAGTGATGACAAGAAAACACTCAGAAGGTTGTGTAAATGGCACTGCAGCAGACATAAGAAGATTTTCACGTTTTAGTCTGAATACACTGTTTCCCTTTTGCTTTTGGGAGCCAACAAGAAAAAGATCTTCAGATTTTTCAGGGAACTATAAAGTTAAGAAATGTATGCAGCATCCTTTTTTTTTTTTTTTTTTTTGCAGCACAGAGGTCAAACTCCTTAATTTGAAAGACAAATGTGGCAAAAATGTGCAGCTCCTTGAATGGCCACTAGGGGCCCACAACATAAGTGAGTCTATTCCCACTGGTCCTCAAGGTAAAATGTTCATCTTTACAGCAAAAAAATAAACATTTTTGCTGATGTTTTTTGTAACTCATCAGGTATAATTATATAAAGTGACAAATTTACGAATGATTTTATGTTTTATGAGTGACAGCGGTCAGTTTTATTTACATACCATGGAATTACGACAAAAGTGTTCTGAAGGCACTTCAAGAATATTATTCAGCTTATTCCAAAATTACTCCAATTATTTTAGTGTTAGTTTGAAAAAACTGCCTAGCCAAGGAAACCGACAGATTGTTTAAAAAAGTTTCTTTGATATAAAACCTCAGCAGGCACCAGGTGACCGTGGAAAGAGAAGAAGAATGGTCATCCTCTTCAATCGGTCGGGGGATGACAGGACAGGAAAGAGACGTCTTGAATTCGGCTACTCCGTACTTGTGACAAACAGACCTCTGTGCTGTGAATGAAGTTCACGAGTACTGGCTTGATGAAATGAGGATGGATGGACGGATGAAAGGACTCACCCGCAGACTGTCCACGCCGACGCCATGCACCGGCCCAGGCGCTGCCTGGATCGCGCCCCGCTTCATGCAGAAGGAGTTAAAATGTACCACTTGTTGCCTCATTTCCTGCCTTTATATTTTTTTTGAATTTCCGACAGCTTTTAACGTTGCATGTGAATATTAGTCAAGTTTTATCCCTGCTACACAAGCCTTTCACTGTTTTGCATTTCTCCTTTTGTATTTTCCCTTTACACTGCAAATTATTATGTTATGTTTAAAATATTAGATTTGACATTATTATATGACATCATTTGTGTAATTTTAAATATTATTTACCGACTCAGTTCATGGTATACTTTTAAATTCATCATGAATACAATTTTTATGCCTAAACTAACTATTCTGAAAATCTAAAACGTAGTAAATTACTGTTTTAATAAAAAGCAGCGATACCTATTATCCAGTTTTGTACTTTTGACATTCATTCCACTTATTCGAGTTTGGGTCGCCCCGGCGTCCAACTCCCGCTGCTCTTCTGGGGGAATACTAAGACGTTCCCAAACCAGCCGAGAACGTTTCCAGCGTGTCCTGGGTCGGGTCCGGAGCCAAGAGCAGTACAGGACTCATCTTAACCACGTTGTGAAAAAGTTATGGTATCTGGCTATAATTAACCAGGCAGGATAACAAAACATAGAGAAGCAGCTACCACAAAGGCTGAAACAAAGATGAGGTCAAAACCAAGAAAATATTCAAGTTCCTAACAAGACACACTCATGAAAACAGGAGGAAGTAAAACTCGTACATACACATTTTAAAAGACGAGCTAAAATCCAAAAGATAAACGCCAGAACAAGAAATCCAGTTAAGATCTGGTCGGCAGTGCCGAAGGTCTGAAAGAAACACGGAAAACGACATTTTAGATCTAATTACTTTAAAACAGACTTGCTACAGCAGAGTAACTAGTGACAGACTAAATAAATAAGCAATTTATTGCAGGTCTCTTAAAAAATAAAGACCTAGGAGCAGGAAAATAAACTCCTAAATAAGCATGAACCATGGTTTTCATAGTGGGACAATAGATGATCTTCAATGTGTTGCATTTCTGCTCCTTTAATATGACTTGTTAAACTAGTTTTATTAAGATTAATCCTAAATTGTAAATGATGTTTATGAGTTAACTTACAAGAATAAAAGCTCCTAAAGTGGGATTTTTCTAATGTACTCATTATAAGGTTGCAGATTAATTTGATAGCATCCACAAAAAGACCAACTCAGTAAAGTTTTACCCAGGAACAGTTTAAATAAAAGCCGTTATAGGTCCCTTCAGCGGGGTTTAATGTAAAACTTGTGGGATGAGATGTAAAGACGCGTGGAGCAAACCCAGACCGTAAAAACAACAAGAATGTTCCTTCCAGGCAAACATTCACTTGAGCCGCCTTCAAAATCAAAACTATTGACTGTGTCAATTTGCTGTTTCAGTCGGTACAACATTTACATTCCCCTAAAATACCCTGTCATATTACAGGCAGAATTATAGCCGAGTGTTGAGACGGGGGGAGAAAAGAAGAAAAACCACGAGCAACGGTTAGAAAAACGAAAGAGCCGGGTCGAGCGGGAGAGAAAGCACTCTGGGGTCTGTGTTTTAGTTCCACATCTGGCCCTGATATTTCAGAGTTAATTAGTCATGCAGGGGTTGTGTGTAGATAAATCTATCATCCCGCGCTGCACAAACCATTTGAGAAATGAAAGGAAGTGAGCAGATACACACAGTCCGGGCTCCTTCATAAATCACCGGCCCAGATTAAAAACAGACACTGCCGTGATGAGAGCGAGGGATCAGGACGAGGCCGGCCCTGGACTCTCTCACACTAAACCACACTTCCATGCACGCACTCGCTGCACAGGATGTGATGTACTGCAGTTATTGTACTGAGGGGACTCTCAAACAGGGGTACTTGTACTGCAGAGTTGTACTTGTACATATGAAAACACTGACGAGGGCTTGACCTTATGTAGAAACAGCAGAAAATGGGTTTTAAAGGATAATAACACATTGAGTCAACTGTGACATCGAAGCAGGTCTCCTAGTCTCCATCCGGTCTGCCCGGTCCTCAGTCTGCCACAAGCCTGATCACCAGCCCTGCAGCTGCCCGCCGGCCCGTTGTCCTTTTTAAACTCTTATTTAAAAGAAGTCTATTCTCAGGTCTTCTCCTTGGTCGTAAAGTTTGAATCAGTCTGAACTCTTCGAAGATGCCGCGCTTTTGAGCCGTTGAGACTTGAGAAGAATAAAGTAGCTCTGCTATTGTATGATAAGCAGGCTTAGAAATGAATTATTGTCAATTCCTTTCAATTCAATTCAAAAATATTTCAATAATCCCCGAGTTCACTTAAAGGACAGTAGATTAATAAAACCAAAAACATCCTGCCCCATCCCCGATGATGCCGTAACGCGCCGTATCAGAATCAGAATTACATTTAATTACATCTTCTGTCTTTTCCTGGGAATTCTGCTTCCAAGATTAAAGAAAAGCAACATGAATAGTCATCTTCTCCGTCTATGCAGTCTCAAAGCTTCTCACTGCCTTCGTGGCAGATGATTCCTCTGACACTGAATTTCCATGGATGATTTTCTCGACATGCATGTAGCATAAGTCTGAACCGTGGTCGCGTATATTCTGTAATTTCTGTTGAATTTTGATCCTTTTTCTTTTATTTGAGCATGTGGTCAGAATCCTGACACAAGCAGCACATGGTTTAAAGAAAAGAATCAACTTTACTGCAGTCCACTCATTTTGATGATTAATCAACAACTCATTGCTGACTATTTCCCCTAAATTCCCAGAAATAAAACCATGAATGTGACCTCAAAACATCCTTTTGTTCTTGCCGTTTCTTCCTCCGCCATGAGAATATCCGATCCTCAAACAAGAGCGGGATCCCAGGAACTAATGCAACCTATCAGAGGGACCTTCACATCATCCTCTTCTTGGCGTGTCGTTGGACTCTCAGCTTCTTCCCGTTGTTCCTCTCCTCCCTCTCCGTCCTCACGGAGGAGGAGTGAGGACGGAGAGCAGACGCTGTAGTCGCAGCGATGATGTCTGAGCGCTTGTGTTTTGGCTGTGGAAACATCCAACACGTCCTCTGAGGATGATATCAGAGGAGCAGCGATCCCACTGATGAATGTTATCAAACATTTACTGGTTCTGACTAAATGTAGAAGGCAAACAGAACGTCGTGGACCAAGACAGAAGCAGCAGACGGTGAACGAGCCTGCCCTGATTGTGCAATTAAGGCCCGTAGTGAAATATGAAGCACATGTTGACATTTTACAAAATAACAAACATTATTGTTGGAATATTATTTATTTTAGGATTCCAGACGATGACAGAGGCTAAGCAGTGTTTGGATGAAGAGTGTAATAAAAGTCGATTTCTCTCTTTTCTGGTTCTCTTTGATAGACGACAACTACATGTTCAATCAAAAAAACTAAAGTAAAACAAAACATTTACCATTAAAATGGAAAATCAACCATCAAACAATCATCCAAATCTAGCAAATTAGTCAATGTTGAAAGATGTCTTTGAATGTTGTTTCGTGGTTGAATTTTAATGATTGAACGTCTAATCAATGTTGAGTGAAACTGTGCTGTTTGTCGCCCCGCCCCCCTCCTCCTCATTGGGCAGGAGTTTATCACGTTTTAAATTAAACACCATATGTATGGACAACGGGTTGTGACTTTGCTCTGTACATTTTCTTACTTGTCTATAAACATATGGTTTGTGCAAAATGTGCAGTCGCAAAAACATCTACAAGTCACTCATGGAGAGGTAGTTCCCGTTTTATTTTGAAAGTCCGTCTTTACCCAATCTCCGCTGATCATTTACGCCTTTGTCTCGTCAACCCCGTCTCATCCTTCCCTTTCTGTTCATTTTCCTGTTACTTTATCGCTTTGTTTGAGTTTTCTCTTTGGTTTCCTACTTGTTGCAGCATTTTCTGTTCATTAAAACCCGTTTTACAAAATCCAGTCTCCAGCAGTTCCTGACCCGTGACCGAACTCAAAACATCCCTTTGCAAGGTACATTTCCTGTTTTCCTGACACTACTTTTGTACACTCGCGCGTCATACGTGGCTTTGCTCTGATCGTAGTCGTAGTCGCGTCGTAGCACTAACCAGCTGTGCGCAAAGGCAGTTTGATAAGCAGCTGTTGGGTTGGGAGGCCCCATGGATCGTTTTCAGACCCCTCCTATTATAGATGTGCATCTGATCTATCAAACTACAGGAGATACTTAGTATTGCCCAAATTATTTATTTTTCTTTTTGACGTCCTCTTTGTTAAATAACAGCGTGGTGAGAGTGAGAAAAGGGTGTTTGTTGCTGATTGAGGCTGTGCTTGTCTAACACTATTTCTTCTCTTTTACCTCCTCGTGACGTGCACGTGGCAGACGGCTGCAGCCGATCCAGCTGCTGTTTGAGGAATCACATCTTTAAACATCAACAGTGCTGTTTTTGTTCTGTCTTGCTGTTCCAAACAAGATGCTTGAGATCAAGTTTGTATCCAGACTTTGCTGTCAGGTTTCAATACAAAATAAAATTAGATTTCTTTCCTTTTTTTTTTTTAAGCAACATGAGGAAGTAAATAGCTTTGATTTGATTAAAAGTGTATCACAAAAGCGATTACTCATTTATGAGAACCAGCGCTGAACTCTGAATCACCCCAACCTTTAATTTAAGGTTGGATTAGGATTTATAGGCTTAAAGAATTATGCCGGTGCTCGGGTCGGGGTGAGGGTGAAGGTTGGGAAAGGGACGAGGTCAGATGTCAAAGCAGGGAAAGTGCTGAGTATTAACAAGAACATGTGTGGAAGGGAGATACAGTGAAATGATGAGAAAAACTCACAGAATGGCATGAAAAACAGAATCATTTCTATTTAACAAAAGATGGGTTTGGGATTAAGACCTGAAACTTTTACTTGTATCATCAGAAAGCAGATGAGTGTTTTAATTGATCTGACTAACAAGGTCTTCTTTGTGGTCCAGCTGCTCTCGTCACTTTTTTTCCATGTGGAGTCCAGCAGGACAAGAGCG
The DNA here is from genome assembly GCA_014839995.1 of Xenentodon cancila. Taxonomy (NCBI): domain Eukaryota; kingdom Metazoa; phylum Chordata; class Actinopteri; order Beloniformes; family Belonidae; genus Xenentodon; species Xenentodon cancila. The sequence continues at coordinate 3,147,246 of CM026215.1, read as the reverse complement.
GACATGTAAGGCAGCCGATAGCCATCTGACCAGGAAACACTAAATCACAGATGAAACAGCAGTGGGGAAGCTGTAAATCACACATTACAAAGAGCCCGGTGAAAGCGCAGGAACGCTGCTCCGCCATGAGACCGCCCCTCATTCGCTGCCTTCAAAGCTCGCTCAGGCAGGAAGCAGTCATTCCGATATCCTGCCTGCGCCACCCGCGGGACGACTGCACAACCGAGGTGTGAAGGAAAATTATATTTTTTCAGGGTTGGATATATTCTTTCTCCCAAGGACGTGCGAGCGTGTTGCGATTGTGCTCATGACTGCTTCTCTGAGCTGATGAAAAGAGATTTCAATGGCACAGGAATCACATTTGTATAAATGTGAACTCTGGCCGTGATATAGCTGTTGTCGTGGAAACACTGATGATGGGTTTGTTGGTGTCAGGGCTGGTTTAGCTGAAAGTTAAACAAAGGAAGACAAAGGTCTTTTCCAATCTTTAAATACCCATGTGGGCGTGTGGTTGTTTTTAAGTTTGAACTCTCAGACTTTTGAGTACCCTTCAAATCCCCAGCTAGAAAAGTGCTTTACATGAAAACAAACACTTAAAGAAACAAGTAAACGCATCACTTCAATCTACAGAACAAATCGATTTATAACAACAAGTAAAGAAGAAAACGCTCAATCAGGAGACTGTTTAAAAGCTGAAGTGACGTAGAAAGAGAGAAGCTGGAATGTTGTAAACTCCGGAGATCGCTTTGAATTTAGGATGTAGTCACATCGAGAGTCGCCAACAAACGCGGGGGGACTGTTTTAGCAGATAACAAGAACAGAAATTCCTTTCAGTATCTCAGGTGCAGAGATGCTCCTCTACAGAAACACGTCCACATCGCCTGAAATCATCGTAGAGAGACGTTGGACTCCACCGGCCCTCTTCACCCTCTTCAAAGATGCTTTCACGTCGAGCTTATTGATCACTAAGACTTCGTGGTGTACGGCTGCTCTACCTTCCACACAGTTCAATTCAGTTCAATATTTCCTCGTGCTAATGAGTGGGGACCGTCCGGCATGTCTTATGATGCCTCTTCTTCTATTTTCTCTTCTTTCTGGGTAGGTGATGGTCTAAAAAACATGTCTTGCAATACTACTACACACCACTAGGGCCCAACACCAGACACTTCTTTTTGAACCATCCCCCCTTTTTTTTTTTTTTGTTTCTTTGTTTAGTTTTTTTCACCAGAAGTACAAAAATGATCTCAGTGATGGAACATTAAATTAAAATAAATAGCTGGGTGGAGGGTAGAGCTCATACCCTGATTATCGTGCTAAAGAAGGTCATTGGATCATCGCAGTAATTAAAACATCTGGCTGATAGTTATTCAGACGTGTTGATGTAGAACAAAAAAGTATGTTGTAAAATCAGTAGTGACAATACGTCAGGAAAAGGTGAACAAGTGTCTCTGCTGCAGTAAATGGTAGTTTTGGTTGGAGAAGTTGAGGTTTGAACATGGAGGAAAATGGATTCAGTGATCCGGTTTGGGCTGGAGTGGAAAGAAAGACGAGGGCTGATGTTAATTACAAGGTTAAGAGTCTGTTGCTGAGGGAAAAGACCTGGGTGGGGCTGGTGGTTGAGACTCCTGGCCAGTAGCGATGATTCATCACTGTTGAATTTTATATGGGATATCCCTTTTTTTCTCCTTCTTCTTCTTCTTCTTCTTTTTAGGTTGACGTGGGGTTGTGTGAAGTACACGAGAGTAGTTAGTGTCTTAGCAGCTGCAGACAACTGATGTGGTAGTCGCAGTTGGGAGAATCAGGGAGGAAGTCTGATGAGGAGCGAACAGCTTCTCAGAACGAGGGCCAAATGAGCATCATCACTGCAGACTTCATGACAGCAAGCTGGCTTATGAGATTCAGTGATGCTCGCCAGATGGAAAAAACGGGATGAAACACGTTGTACAAAGTAAATCTGGGGCTGTCGGAAACCTCACTTTGGTTATATTAGTTCTATATAATCAATATAGAACAAACACGATATATTCAAAGTAGAGGACGACTTGACCTCTTGACCTTAGTGTTGCAGCTGCAGACGTTGATCACCACGGTCTCATCCTTTGGTAGGAATGAAGCTGTAATATGTTCTGGCACTTAGTTATTTCAGTCCCTCCAACGGGATGGGCTTGTATAAGTGGGCTTGTTTGAAGCATTTATGAGTAGTTACCGTCTCCCCTGCGGTAAATAGCCGTCACAGAGCTCCAAGTTTGGAGAATCTCCGAAGTCTGATCAGGAGCAGGGTTAACGAGGTGACCCGTTGGTTTCCGAAGACCAGTTTTTCTTCATACGGGGAGCAGCCGTGTTGCTCAAGGCGCCGGATCGCCACGGTAACATCTCCAGAGCTACTGCATCACGCTGACTCCATGGCAAAATAAAAAAAATTAAAAAACAGTCGCGTTTAGCCGAGACTGGGTTCATACGGACGGCTGGCTGCTTCGCTGGGTGCGGTGGCGTGACGTTACAGATGACGACGGGATAACGGCCGGCCAGCCATTGGCTGAACCGACTGTCAGTCACTCATATTGCAAATAAATGTAATGGTTTATATAAATTGTCCCAGCGTGGTACAAAAAGATTCAACCCCCTCAGAGTTGTCATGGATGTGAAATCAGAACAGCTTCTGAAGCAGCCAGCTCCGCCGATGACAGCTGTCATTTTGTTACTTCGCATTTAAGACCGTCAATAAAGCCCTAACAGCATAACCCTTCATATATATTAAGGATAATATGCGTTGTTGTGCTGTTAATTTAACTAACAGACCACTGTGACTGGCTTGGGTTGGCCTGGAGGGTCAGCGGTCGAAGAGCAGAGCTCGTCTCTTACATCATCATTTCAGTAGCAACACTCTAAATGAGTGTTTAAACAGATCTGATTAGAAATGTAGCTGCCTAAATACTGTCTACATAGAAGTTATAGATATTAGAACAAGCAACAATCAGTCATTTAAGTTGACACATCAAAAGTGACAGATGTTCACAATATTCATTTATAAACGTTGGAATTCATAAACTGAATTTAGGACCTCGTGTATTGGGTTCATATGAATGTCAAGTTTATTTTCTATTTGGTTTTAAACGGGCAGCACGGTGGCTTAGTGGTTAGCACTGTTGCCTCACAGCAAGAAGGTTCCCGGTTCAATTCCCGGCCCGGTGGGTCTTTCTGTGTGGAGTTTGCATGTTCTCCCCGTGCTTGCGTGGGTTTCCTCCGGGTACTCCGGCTTCCTCCCACAGTCCAAAAACATGCAGGGTAGGTTAATTGGTCTTTCTAAATTCTCCCTAGGTGTGAATGTGAGTGTGATTGGTTGTTTGTATGTGGCCCTGGATAGACTGGCGACCTGTCCAGGGTGTACCCCTGCCTTTCGCCTGATATGCGTCGGGATAGGCTCCGACAGACCCCCGTGACCCGGAAACGGATAAAGCGGGTATAGATACTGGATGGATGGATGGTTTTAAACGGGTGAAAAAGAGAAAATATGGATATTGTATCCACAGAATTTTGTTAATGTTAAATGGTTTGATTTGTTGCCTGGCAACGGTGTCATGACCTTTTCAGACAGGTGTGGGAGGGGCTCAGGGCCTTGGAGTCTAAGTAGAGCGAGTTGGGAGGAAAGACTGAGCCGAGTTTTCTGGATAAATAATTCCTTCTATCTACAAACAGGGATATTTTCTTTTGTGCATTTTTTTTAAGGAAACAGCTGAAAAGTATTGAAGTCTCCTGTGGAGTCTTTTTGGACACAAACAAGGAATTGTTAAGAGTGTTAGTGGCTTGTTTTACTACTAAACTTTACGAAATGTAAAGTAATATTAATTAGCATCACAGTCAGCCAAGCTCAAGAAAATCTCCTTGATATGAAAAGAAGCCAGAGACCCTTAATAGTCTTAATTAAATACATTTTTATGGAGAGCGCTTTTGCAGAACAAAACAGCAGCAGAAGTAAGAGCAGGTGGTCCGATTTCACCAAACAGGCCAAAACTACGTCCGACTGTGAAATCTGATAGAGACGGCTGGTAAATTAGTTTTTCTTCTAACGAAAGTTCAATGTGTGGTCCTTTGACTTCTTTGACTATTAGAATATGACCTTAAGAGGAAATGAAAATGTTCTCCTGCTCTAACCCCTCGTAAGTCACCATGTCGTGGCGTTCTGTTGCTCTTGGAGGAACAGAAGTAGCTGAAGAATGATTGCATGAAGTGGAATAAACATATCAGAGTTTCATCGCCATGAAAAATGAGACCTTGATGATCTCCCTCAAAACTGAACTTTCCATTAGCTTCAGCGTCTTTCCGCCTATCGAGTATGACTAGATCTCGTAAGCCACCCTGCTGTGAGGACGTCTGCGGTGATGATGCTGACGATGATGATGCTCGTTTGAGTGTGTTTGATTTGTGGCGTCGCCAGGTCGCATTTAGCGAGTGTGAACCTCATTAGCCCCGGATCACCGGACTTGTTAGCAGCAACTCCGCCAGTAATAATTCACAACCCTTTCATTTCAACACAACGCGTTTCTTGTAGGGTCTAATGAAAGTAATCTATTTTCCCCGTCAGCACTGGAAAACACTTTGTTTCCTGGACAAATAGTGTTTGGTTGGAAGACGCTCATTGGGGTGAAGATGGAGGGAGTGGGCCAGGACATTTGTCTCTTCATATGTCTCGTGGATGCAGGTTCTGCAGGCACAAATGTTTCCAATTTTGTGCAGAAAAGGTTATATATGTATTTTACAGTGCAGCAGGTCTACATACTAAACCCAGCTGCGACCGTGAACCTTACGATGTGACCCATTTGGAGGAAACAGGTTTTCACTCAGAGGTTTAAAGTATCTGCATTCATGAACGGCTCTCATGTTTCAGTTTCCTTTTCTGGTGAAAACACAAGCAGCTCAAATGTCTGATACATATGCAAGCATGATTCAATATTGCACAAAAAAACAGATTACACCAAAATGGAATCTTCTACTTTAAATGATACGTTTATGGTAACTATTAATAATCAATAACTGTGAAACACGGTGGTGGTGGTATCGTGATTTTCCCTCGTTTGTTGCATATCTGCCAGGATGGTTTGCCATGTTGATAAATTATTGGTTTCTGAATTAAATGGGTGAACTAACCAGAAAATCCTGCAAAAGGAAATAATCTCAACAGAAAACAAAGACCGTATATAAGAATAATTAAAAAAGAATGAAGTTAATGTCCCAAACAAGTCAAAGTCTAACATTAATCCAGTAGAAATGCTGTGAATGGACCTGAAATAAACCCATCAACATCACGGAGTTAAAGCTCTGTTGTTTAAGTCTCACGCATTGAGCGCGAGACACTCGCTTCTCAACAAGTTCACACGCCGCTCGGCATTTCTCACGCTGAGAAATTATTAACTTTAGCACACAAATTCCAACTGCCCATCTAACAAACGAGTCCAAGGCAGACGACGCTACTGCGCTCCGACTCATACAGCTCAGATACATACGGCAAAGCCGAAGCAGCGGATGCTGCTTGGCGTTTAGTCAGTAAATGGCAGAAAGCCTTCTCCAGGTTGGGATTGGGGTGGAGTTCTGGTATCTTGGCGTCTTTTTCATGAATATGGAGTTGGAGATCAACAGGCTGATCCAAGTGGCACCTTGTGGAGATGGGGGAGCAGAACCTCCGTTCCTACCCTCAACTATGGTCATGGGTAGTGAACTAGATCAGCGCTGGTTCTCATGGTCTTTCAGATGGGATTCAGATTAGAGTCACCGCTCCTCAACAATGACAGGAGGTGGTTCAGGCATTTGAGTGGGGCGCCTCCTGGACCTGAACCTGGATAGTCCGACGTTAAACGATGAGATGGATGCCAGAAGCTAGAGAAACAATTCAGAGGCCATAAAACCAAAACAATGAGCTGAAAGATGCTAAAACAATAACATTATTAATGATAATAATAAAGGCCTCCAGGTTTGGTGCTCATTTAATCAGCTGTTACAGTGATTAAATGTCTGCACTTTGAATTGATTATACTTTGAATATTAGTCTAAATAATGTCTGGTGGGTCGTGTGGTGGATTTTAACACCATTAAAACTGTCTGTTGAGTGTAAGTTATGGCTTTGTTTATTATATTTTTGAATATATTCATTTAGCACTAACTGCATTGGAGATCATTTCTGCAGCAGCTGTTTTCTATCTGAGACAAACAGACATTTACATCACTTTTGTAGATTTTTATCTTTCTGAAAATATTGAAGCCTCTGGTGCATATTTACAGCTAAATATGCATTACATCATCTGTTTATTGTATTTCAGCTTTTATTCTGACTCTTGATGTCACAATAAAACTGTTTTTTTTTTTTTTTTTAATTTGCAGATTTTCATCACGTTTAAAACCAAAGTGCACCCAAAAAACAACAACCCATCTTTTATCCTCTTCAGTGCATCCGCTCACCCTCCTCTTCTTCCTCCTCCACCTCCTTCATCATCACTCTCTCCCTCATTCGTCTCCTACTGTATCTCCCCCAGCCCCCACAGTCCCCTCCATAAATCCCAGGACAGCAGCGCTTTAATGGATAATTAATTGATGCCGCTGCAGCACTGTAATAAGACAATAAATTACGACACAGGCTGGGCTGCTGTGTCAGTGTGTGTTGCTAATGGCCCTTCAGAGCTGGGGCAGGAGGCTAATAAATTAGACAGGTATTAACTGCTGTGTGCTAAGTAGCCCTCCACCACGAGAGGAGAGGAGGGAGGAGAGAGGACTGGGGAGAGGGAGGGGAACGGAGGAGGAGAGTCGAAGGAGGGAGTGCAGTGAACGTTGGGGTTTAAGAGAGTAGTTCTCTATTTTGTGGAACATGAGAAAAGCATCAAAGCAGGTTCAGAACTCTGAAATACGCATGAATGTGGTTTTAAATAGATTAAGATGCAACAAGTTAATTGATTGATTAGCTGCAGCGTTTCTGCTATTTTGTTTTAATTATGAAGAGAACAAGAGAGTTTGACCCTGTTCCCTATTTGTGCTAAACTAAAGGCACCACCGCACTAAAATATACATAAACATCATACATACACTAAATATATAAACACACAATTATAAACAACTGAAAAAAAGAAAAATCAAAATGTTAACTTTTTTTCTTTAGAGTGGAATCTCATCATCTGACCCATATATGTCACATCAACATCATGATCACATGTGGACTGTTTCTGGCCGAATCATATAAAGATAAAACTAAATAAATTAAGGTTTAGTGATGCTGAGTTTCGTTAACAACCCGTAAACTTATGAGCTCTGCGCCTCCCTGGGGACTTATAATGCTTAGCACCCCCCCCTCAGCCCGCAGCAAAATATATCTTTTAACACGTTTTAACCGGGCTGTAAATATGTATATTTCAGCTCTGAAGCTCTGAAGTTGGACATTTTACCATGATGGACTGGAGACTGGAGCCAGCCTCGATCCGTCAGTCAAGGAGCTGAAACGAATCTCTGCAAGAAGAGTCTGCATGAGCCTCCATGTAGCGTTGGGGCTGCTAAGCACCAGTCATGTGACTTCCAGGTTGCATCTCCTGCTTTACATTTATTTTACATATTATTTTGCATAGTATTTACAGTCTATGGTAGAGAGTGGAGCGCTACTCGGGTAGTTCGGGTATACATTTCATTGATAATTCAACAGGAGAAGCTGATTGTATGTTTGGACAATGGACAGCTTTATTATTTTGTGCTTATAGTATGTAACCTATAATCATCACATTTAGACACACTGGAACCTCGTATGTGGTTTCAGCATCAAGTCTTAAGGATTGTGTCACTTCCCAAAGAGGAAAATCACGGCTTAGTAAACAAGGACAACATCTCCCGCTTGGAAATGTGGAATTTCAGCAGATAGTCTCTAATCCCATTTTAATGGTTGTCTGATTAAGGGGAGAAAAGGATTAGGATGTAAGCGTGCAAGTGTGGTGAGATGCATACACACACACCCTCCAATAAGACGCACCGTGAACTGAATGTGCCCAACAGAAGAAAAAATTAATAATAAATGCGAAACAAAGCCAAAAAAAAAAGTGCAGAGATTAGAAGTAAGCCAAGAAGAAGAAAAATGCCGCCTCAGTCACGTCGTTCCAATTAAAAATGCTGCAAATCTCTCATCTCCCCCTGTTGGGCCTAACGAGCGCGGCGTAGTGGCAGTTATGTAGATAAAAACTCTTTCTGATTGATTCCAATGGCCCATTGAAATTTGTTTCACTCCTCCTTATTGATCGCACCCTGCTGGTTGAAAACTGCTAATTAATAATGATAATAAAAGTGCCACAGCTCATTAAAATCAACCATACGAGGCTGAACTCAGTCCCTTTTCAGCTCCCCACTGCTCTCGCTTTTCTGGCCTTTCCTCACGTAAGCCTCCAGACGTCTTTCCTCCATGTGCAAGCTTCAGCTTATTTAAAAAAATAAAATATAATAAAATCCACTTTTGTAATTACTTCTGCATCAGTTTTCCAGCTGACGGCTGAAACGTCACATGCAATGATATTAGTCGTGCACTTGCTGTTATACTTGTTACTGTCTTTGTTAATTGAGTCTGATGCTGGCAGATAAGTGTCCTCCCCCACACGCTGCCTCATCCATAATGATAATGTGTTTGCTGTTTTCTGCCCACAGTCATTATTCTGATCGGCATGCTCATCCTTTCATCTACTTATATGTTTAGGTTTCTTCATGGCATTGCCTACACACTTCAAGTACCTGATTTTTTGTACTTGATCTGTAGTAGTTTGTTTACAAGCTTTCTTTTGTGCAAAATTGTGAAAATGTTTTGTCCTGAGAACATTTCAGGGAAGGAGAGCAACCACCGCACTGACCTGTATTTTTGTTGTTTTTTAAGCGGGTTCAGTCACCTTGGGTTGTACTAATCCGGACCTCCGATCTATGTTACCATTCGCACATATAGTCCTAAACTGACCTGTTGGTAAGTCCCACCCACCTTAGTTACTGTCGCCAACTCAAACAATCAGCGTTGTTTACAGTTTTACTGTGTGAAAACAGCGCCCAGAGAGGTTTTAGACAAACATTGGACACAAACGGACCACGTTTCTTTGACAAGCATACTAATGGGACTTTAATACACTATGTCATGAAGGGATATGTACAAAATCTAAAATTAGATATGGTTGCACAGACGGTTAAATTGGAGGCGAGGGTTTGTAGATCGCAGTGCAAGTGGAAGAAACGTCATCTCATGGTTGTCACGATCTCAGATGACAACATCCAGGATCAACGCTGTTCATGCACCGCAGGGTAAGATTAGATTAATTTAACTCTAACTAGTTTAATTTACAAAGGCATAACTTTAGATCTGCTGTGGTACAGAACCTCACATCTAGTGCTACGCTGAAAGTAGTAAATCTGAAATTATAGTGCTGCACAACTTCAGTCTACTTTCAGCAATCACATCAAGCACCAGATCTGAGGTTATGAAGATATGATACTGCAGCAAACCTAACACCAGATCTGAAGTTATAACTTCTTTGCATCTGTAGTTCCAGTATCTGAAGTAAACTCCCGTGGAGCCAACTGAGGTGGTATAGACATCTTGGGGGGATGTCTCCTGGATGTCTTTGGCGTGGCCAACTGAGAGAAGGCTCTGAGGCAGAACCTGGAGAGATTACATCTCTCAGCTGGCCTGAGAACACCTTCATGTCCTCCCAGAGGATCTGCAGGAGGTAGCCCGGGAGAGGAAGGCCTCTGTTTAGGCTGCTGTCCCTACAACTCGAACCTGTTTCAGGTTTAAGTACACCAGGTGGACCTAATGAAGTGGTGTACTGGTATGTGTATGACTGTTCACTAAAGCAACCAGGCAGGAAGAACGGTGCATGCGTCTTTGAATTTAAGGTCAGAAGCATCTTGACTGAGTTTCAGTAAACTGCGTTTTTTCTCCCAAGAATAAGTTGGATGTTTTGGAAAACCAACAACCAAACCTCCACCTCCACCAACTTCCTCCCTCGGCTCACTTTACTGTTCTTCATACAGTTTATTCATCATTGCCCCAATTTGGAAGATTTGCCTTTGACTGCTAGTAAGAATCTACTCTGCATCCAGTTCCTCCTGCATTGGTACCCAACGTCCCACTCGGGTGAAGGTGGACGAGGCCATCTGAGGTGAGGTGGCAGCAACGGCGAAGCACTGTGACGGTGGATGGTGACAAAGCTGCCCGACTGTGGCATAAGCAGCCCCGTTACTGCCCTGCTCTGCAGAGAAGTGGAGCGCTTAATATATTATCGCTGTTCAGTACTGACACCTCCAAAGACAGACTACCCAGCGCAGAGCTTTCGCAGCCTGGGACCTGAAACATTCCACCATATTTTTTGTTGGCTGTCAGGTTGTCTAATAACGCGGGGCAGAACGGAGGGACGGTGCAGGAGCTGAGGGTGGATGAAGTATCTAGCACTGATGTAATATGGCTTATAAATCTAATTTAATTACCCTGTGTGGGGACGGGCTGAAGAAGCCATGACTGGATTTATTGTGTCTTAACTTGGCATCTTAACGACTTTGTGCTTTTAATATCATTACACTGTAATTTATTCCTTTCTGTGCGTGCGTACTCACACTGTATAAGCACAGCATCCCAACACCCACAGTGCAGTCATAATCTTTTTAAGCAGGCTTACAGATCATAGGACACCTGAGCAGTGACAGCTATTGATCCATAAACTCCCACTTTGACTCTTCCCGCGCCGTCCTTACTGCGTGTCATCAAGGTGATACAGTTGATGGTGGCTTCATTTGGGACCTACACCGACGCTTCACTGTAAAGTGAAATCTAAATACAGCTGGTGACATATCTGTTGATTTTCTATCCTGTTTGGCATGCCATCAGTCCAAATAAGGTTTCTATGCAAATGTTTTCTCTTCAAACAGATAAGAACTGGAGTTATTATCAAGGTCATTTAAACATTGCTTTGCAGTGCTCAAAGAGGCAAATTTAATATGTAGACTCTGCTCAAGGCTTCATGTTTAAGCAAAATTGAAGTGTTCTGACTCAAATTATTTTGTCTTCTTGTCTGCATTAGGAATAGTCATCTGCCACTTTTGCCTACATTCTTGCAGTTCTATTCAGTTTTTTAAAATAACCCAAAGCATTATGGGTTTGCCATAAGTGGGGGAAAATAAGTGAGACATTGTGACTTGTTAAACTCGTATTCCATGACAATAAAACAGAGAACGTCTCTATTTTCACATCCACGTTAACTTCATTCTGAAGCACCTTTGGTCACAAGTGAAACACAAAGGCTTCGATTCACGGATTCATTAACAGTTCTGTTCTAACTCCTATTTCTTTTCATTAGCATCTGAAGTTTCTTAGTTATTTAATACAACGTCTTCTCCATGAATCAGCATCTCATTGTTGTAGGCGGGTTTTAGTGCTCCAGTGAACCCAGGATCTACATAGTTGGGATCCGCTAACGATTGGTGATCTAACAGCCCCAATGATGAAATCAGCGGCGTACCGTGTTACGTAGCTTGGATCAGGCTTACCGGGGCTTCACTCGCGTTTGGTGGTCGGACCTTTTCCTGCTGGATCCAGCCAGACAAATGATGAAAAAAAAAAAGAAGGTCTAAGCGCTTATGGATCCACCACCTGCAGGAGGCGCCATCACAAAAGATCTTTTGCCATTTTTAGCTCAGAGGGCCCCCATCAGGAGGGAGGTAGATGGTGCATTCACATCAGCCCTGTTGGGTGGTGTGAACCAGAATTCATTTCCCCAGAGGTGTAAATGTGCAATCAAACTGTGACGCTGCTAAAGAAGTGAAATCCGGTCCACCTGCCAACTTAAGTGTCCGTTCGCGTAAAGTGAACCAAATGCAGGATGTGGACTACAGCCTAGGACCATGTGGGTTAACGTAACCCACAATACACAGACATGGCCCATGTCCAAGAAGAGTCAACCCCTGAAATGCACGTGTCATTCAGAAAACAAATCAGAACATGTTGAGCTCCTGAACCTTCTCTCATTCATTACTAGTGTCATCAGTGGGAGCCCAAACTAAAATTACAATCACAGATCTTTTAAGTGTCCCGGGGCAGTAAAAGGTAAGAAGTTCCCACAGACTGGAGACACCGGAAACAGGTAGGTCTGGGGAGGAAGGATGTTGCCTCTCCCACCCAGACCCAAATAAATGGTAGAAAATGGATAGATGGGAATAGTCCACTACGATGGAGTGGTGACCTCTACAGGGTGTGTCCTTTCCTTTCTTCCGAAGAGAGCTGGGATAGACTTCAGCATATCCCCCTGACCCTGATCTGGATAAAGGGGGTGTGGATGGATGGATGGATGGATGGATGGATGGATGGATGGATGGATGGATGGATGGATGGATGGATGGATGGATGGATGGATGGATGGATGGATGGATGGATGGATGGATGGATGGATGGTAAGTCCATCTATGATGCGTGTTATCATGCCGTTGTTATTGACGTCCTCTGACACAGGACTCTCATTGACCTTATCCTCATATATCAGTACAGTCTTATGTGCACATTTGTTGTGTCCATAAACATGTGCAATATCACAAACTCCACTGAGTTGGGACTTATTAAAAGGATGCTTCTGTTCTCATTTTTATGATTAATTATGCTCAAACCAACATGTAAATGTCTTTCAGGCAGGAGGAAGAAAGCCTTTCAAACACAATGAAACAAATATATACAATAACTAAAGATAGCACAGATCATTTCCTTATCTACTGAAATACAAATATTCACTAACGAGATTTTCCTTACTATATTTCAATTTTCCACTGAACATTGTCATGTCCTTTTTTTTCTCCTCCACAGGCATTTTACCTCCTTGTTTCTTTCATTACGGCTCATCTTTATCTCATTTCATCTGTCTCCTCCCTTCTCCCACTGTTCTCTCATCCTTATTCTCCCACTGGTCATCCCACGCCCTTCAGTTCAGCCTGTCAGCTTAGATAAAAAAGACAAAAGGTGGAAAAATAGAAAGAATTAAGAACAGATAGAGAATAAGAGAAGGGAGAATGAAGGCAGCCTGGCTCCTCCACTCTCGGACCCTCCACCTCCCACCACGTTGAGAGAATATTTTCCAGAGGCCCTGCTCCACATTATCTTAACTTGCTATTCAGCTCTGCCACCAAATTAATGCAATCTCCTAAATGCCTGCTGTATGGCCTCACTGACAGTGACATATTTGTTTTGCAGCTTTCTGCCATCTGAAGTCTGCCATCGTACTCAGATTTGATTAATGCTTCTCCTCCTGATGGCTGTAATTGGCTGCAACGGCAATAACAAACAGTCAAAAAGTCTTTCCTGCCTGCTGCCGGTTGGCAAGGTGTTGGGAAAGTAATGAACCAGGGGCTTAATTCAGCTGTTGAGGACGACATCTAACAAACAGCAAATCAGTCAAAGAACATTTGTTGCACATTTTGCTGACTGATCTGCTGTTGTCAGATGGCGTCTGAAGTGTCTGCAGCTTGGTGTCTTCTACCGCTGCCATCTAGAAGAAAAGTATAACGGAAAAAGAAATTCAGCAGCAAGCCTGTTTGCTCGTTTGCTTGTTAACTTCAGTCTTTACAGGGTTTGGACTACTGCCAGAACTAATATATACAAGCGTTTAAGATCAAGAAATGATTCTAATTTAAACTGACAGATTATTTCTTGGCACCAGGAGTTATACTTGAAACATAGCCACTTTACAGCAACAAACGCACTACAAATTTAATACGACGTGATAGAACTGATGGACAACATTCGTACATCCATCAACTTCTGCCTCTCCGAGTTCGAGTTTTCATGGGAGCGGTTAGAGCGAAGAAGCCCAGATCTTCCTTTCCCCAGCTCGATCTTCAAGGGTAAAACCAAAACATTCCCAAGACAGCCGAGTGACACAATCCTGAGTTTCTGTCCGTTTGGACAAAAGCACCTCCCCAGGGAGGTGTCCACCAGGCGTCCTAAGCAGATGCCGAGCAACCACAACTAGCTCCTCTTGATGTGGATGAGCAGTAGAGGTGGTTTGGGCCAACTGTGAATGATAAGATCGGGAATACAAGCTTTCTGCAAAGGGTAGCTGCACCCACCTGTACGGGTAGGATGAGGGGCTCAAAAGAGTTACTGCACCTCGACATCACAAAAGGATCCAGTTGGCAAATTTCCCAAGATTCTGTGATTAAGATTCAGAACGTCTAGACCTGCCCGACCCTCATACCTAACTCATATGGCCCCCTGCTGCCGGTGGTTGGCCCCCAGGAAGGCCAACGTGAGTCAGTTATTCTGGCTAAAACCCACAGGTAAACCCATAGTTCACCTCATGGCCTCTGGCACAAGGGTGTAGGAGGAGCTGTGCCATCCTCGACCCTGGTCCTCCTCAGAATTAGGACATGCACATTGTCACATAGTGAAACCTGTCATATTTATGAAGCGGCATGCGAGCTGCATTGCATCTGCTTAATTCTTTCTTTTTGGTTGCAACTCAGAGATTTATTACAACCGTCAATCCAGAGTGGAGGATTAATGATAAAAAGAGGAAAATGTCTACATTGTGTTGCAACTGGCTTTTATTTTGCCTGCACATGTTGTTTTCCAATTGCAGTGTGCAGGTACGAGGCAGTGATTGGTGCAAAATGTTCAAAGATTATTGACTACAGCGATGCAGCTAAACTAAAAGAGCCGGGACGATGGAGCTCCTCGCCTCGCCTCGCCTCGCCTCGCCTCGCCTCGCCTCGCCTCGCCTCGCCTCGCCTCGCCTCGCCTCGCCTCGCCTCCTAACGCTGAGGTTAATAACAACAAGATAGAAACTGGAGTTTTTGGAGGTGCCTTTAATTTCCATTTTAACCTTCTGCTGTGTATCTTAGGTATTTGACTGTATGTTGGTTTGTCTGTTTTGAATAGCTACGTTTTGTTAATTCAGTTAGACCCGTTTCATTTGTTTTTTTGGCCACCCTGAAGTTTCAACTCCAGTTTCTTGTGCCTGTGCTACTGACAAAAATAAAAACCTGTACTTTTCTAAAAAGGACTGTTTGGCTGCTTGAAACTTGGAGGAGAACTTGGGGGTCTTTTTCGTGTTATGACTCAGTTGCTGCTAGACAGAAGCATAACAACAGAAAGCAGGAATGTGAGGCTGGAAAACTGGATCCCACCAGTTCAAACATGGTCGAAGGCCGTGGAGGAGAGATTATGAAGCAAAGCACTCGGAAACACAACGAACCAAAAAAGAAAGGAAGAGCAGAAGCTGGCGTTCAGATTTTAAAAACGTTAAATGTTATTTCCACACAATCATCAATGGTGCATTTAAAAACAAACATACGACTCCCATGTGTGTATCGAGCTGAAGAGCAAAGATGGATCACATGAAACTGAATTTATGAGGCTCTTATGTTTCTCAAGACCCTCAGGTCCTTTTGAGATTTATGTGTTGGGTTGAGTTTTTTGTTTCTTTTTTAGTCTCTCAAAAGGCTGTTATCCAATTCTGGGAATATAAATATAACTTAGTTTTAAAGATCTTCCAACTTCTTATCTCCGATGGCATCACGAAAACAGCCTGGTGTACATGTGACAGTGTCCTCCAGAGCTGGCAGAACGTGGCTTCTTCTGTGGGGGCTACGTACAGCACGACCTACATATTCAAGTTACCGCTTGTCGTAAACGCGGTCGGTGAGAACTAGGCCAGAGATCTTGACGTACCACTGGGTTTGTGTAGTATATGTTGAAGCTCAATAGCTCTGGCCAGACGTCATGGGGAGCCCATTGAAGGGGTCTCTGGGCGCGGTCAACATGACCGGCTGCGTAATCGGGCTCTGCTGGAGGAACATGATGATCCTGTTTCAGGAAACACTCATCTGAAAATACGACAATAAAGTTGCCACTTCACAAGGAAGAAATTAAACCATTACAAGTTCAAAGTCAAACCTAAGTCATTCATCTCAATTCTTTCTATTTTCTTTTCAAGCGTCCTGATACGTCTGATAACGTGAGCTGTCGCGCCGAAAGATTGAATATTTAATTATTCATGAATCCTTCACAGAAGAAGTGCAACTTAAAAAGGTTGGGTATGGGATTTTACACAATTTTCAACCCAAAACAATTAAACAGTAAATTTTCTGCTTTAAGGTTTTTAAGGCGACGCAAATAAAGAACACAACACTGCAATCTTGGCTTTTCACATCAAGTATGACGGCAATTTGCAACTAAAATACAAGATCCGGGGAAAAAACCAAAACAGAAAAATCAAGTGACAGTGACAAAAAAAAAATACTTGGGTGCATCCCCTTTTAAGAAAAAGAGGAGGATGTGATAAATACCAGAACTGGGTTCACAGCTCAGATTATTTCAGAATGTCTGTTGGACAGTTTGAAGAACTGTTGCAACAACTAGTTTCAAGCTTGAAAAAGCAGCAGAGTAATTTCAGAGAGCCAACTGATCCGGAGCAGCATCTAGCTGCAAGTCTGAGGTAAAAGCCTTTTTCCATCTGCACAATTCAAAAGTCTCGTCAGTTTGTAAACGGCTGTTCACCGTGAATCTTCGCTTCCTTATTTTATAGGACTGGAGGGGCGCCTTGGACAAACTGGTGTTAAAAATAAAATAAAAATAAAAATCACTGCCTGTTCAGCTGGATTTGTGAGTTTTACGGCGTTTAAGATCATATGATAACCACGCTTTGATCTGCTCGTTTCACGACAACCTTCTTGTCACGTCTTCTTCTGCGTGATCTACATCATTATGACGCATGTGTCAGAGCCTGCTGATGGTGTTTTATTTTGAAAATACACGAGCTTCTCAATGTCATTCTCATGTGTGACATCTTCAAGCTCAATCTGCCGCATTTAAATATCCACCGTCAAAAACAGACTCGACATGTGTGAGTTGACACTTCTGAACCGCTCTGTGGGGTCTATCAGGGAGCCACATTGAAAAAACTCCATCCATCCATTTTCATCCGGTTATCCGGGACCGGGTCGCAGTCTGAGCAGAGACACCCAGACCTCCCTCACCCCAGACACGTCCTGCAGCTCTTCTGGGGGGGATCCAGCCGAGAGACATAGTCTCTCCAGTGGGTCCTGGGTCTTCCCCGGGGTCTCCCCTCTCCTCTCTAGGGAGGCGTCCAAGGGGCATCTGATACAGATGGCCAAGCCTCCTCAGCTGACTCCTCTCGATGTGAAGGAGCAGCGGCTCCACCCCGAGCTCCTCCCGAGTGACTGAGCTTCTCACCCTGTCTTCAAGGGAGCCCCCGGCCACCCTGCGGAGGAAACTCATTTCGGCCGCTTGTATCCGCGATCTTGTCCTTTCGGTCAATACCCAAAGTTCATGACCATAGGTGAGGGTGGGAGTGTAGACTGAGCTGTAAATCAAGAGCTTCGCCTCCGCAAAAAAGTCATTTCTAATAAAGTTAAAAAAAAAACAAAACGCCTTTTTTCAAGAACATTTGTTTTAATGTTTGTCTAGTGGCTAGCATGTTTTTCTAGTTTTAAAAACTCAGTCAAGACATTTTTTCTTACCTCATTGGAAGTTATTTTCAACCAATACAAGAATGTGGTTAGATTTAGAAATATTAGGCTCATCTCTAAAGAGGCTGTTTTTGCAGCGGACTCTCACTAACTGAAAAAGCCACAATCCACAGCAGCTGGCGCAGCGCAATAATGCAACGGCCCTTCTGCACCCAGCCGGACTTCAAGTTTTTATTATTTTTTCAGGTGTTGCTGATCTTTTGTTTTGTTGCTGTTCTCTCCTCTTTCCTGTCCTCTCAACCCCCAACCTGTCGAGGCAGATGGCCGCCCCCGAGTCTGCGTCTGCCAGAGGTTTCTTCCTGTTAAAGGGGGAGTTTTTCCTTCCCACAGTCGCCTGGTGCTTGTTCAGGACTGGGAGTTGTATGTAAATCTTTGTGCAATCTGTTAGTTTTTTTTTAGTTTTTTTTTATAGCTATTTCACTACCACCACTAACTGGCTTTGTACTAAATGGTCTAAATGGAACATGTTGAAATAGTGCCTCAAGAGGACATTTGTGGTGATTTGGCACTAACTAACTAACTAAATAAATAGCTCAGGATGGGGAATTTTCCTCAAGGTATCCCTAAAAACTGAGTCATACCGGACAATATTTGCCATTGATGCATCCACTAGAGGAATTTCCTGTATAATTTTCTGTCAATCATTGTTATCTAATATTGATTCTACACGAGTTGGTTTAATTGCTGAGATTCATGAACGTCACAATATTCTGTCAAGCTGCTGTCACAATATCCAAGTGTCAATATGCTGACGCAGCATCTATGTGTCAGTCTAGTAACTCATTGTCGTGTGTTATTAGATTGCCTGACTACAGTTTGTCCGGTTAGACAGAAAATAAGCTCTGCTTCTGCAACGAAGGCAAGAGGGTATTGAAGCTAAAGGCCGATAGAAATCAAATACCTGCGGTTATAATCCCGTTTTAACAAAGAGGGATATGGATTTTGTGTTTGCGCTGACCTCTTTCTACCTTGATAACTTTGAACTCAACAAGAATCCAGGCCAACACAAAAACAAGTTAAGAATTAGCAGAAAAAGTGAATATTTTGCCGTTTTTCTCCCCTCCTGGTTGTGAAGGAAGCTTCAAGTGTCTGGTATGAAACTCTGGCGCTTGCATAAAGAATCATTCATTTTGTCTCTCATAATCCAGTACTATTAATTCTTGACAAAGTTTAAATAAACACTGAACCAGCACTTAACGTCTCCTGTAATATCCTTGTAACAGGAATCATTTTTGAGTCGATGAGGAGTCCAATTACATTAACTGTTCTTAAAAGAGCTGCCCTTAATAATAACTGAAAAAGCAAAGCGAACATCAGTGAAAACACGAAGTTCAACCACTCCCGACTTGCCCCGCTGCCGTGCTCAGCGTGTGGCTAGCTGTCAAAACACAGCGTTCATGTCGGCGCAGAGGTCAGGGCTGGGCGAAGAGGAACTGGCACTCCTCACCATCACTGGGCGGAGGAGGAAAAGCCGGAGCCTTCTGACTGACAGAACCCACACAGAGACAGCGGATCAGTCAGACCCGCCAGCCCCGGCCGCAGAGAGACGGAGGGGAAGAGCAACGACCGCCAGCGGAGAATTACGGGACTGTGAGCGGAAAACCCAGAAGGTTACGTACATTCCTGCACGACAGAAATAGAGCTGCCAAAACGATGGAGGAAAGAGTCCATTACTTTAGTGAAAACACAAATGAAACTGTAAAAATAAGCACTTCGTGATCCAACATAAGTTAAAAAGAAAACAGAAGTATTAGTAAAAGAATATGACCTTAGTTTTGTTGAGTTAAAGAAAACAATGTTGCTTTCAAACAGTTTCTTCACTAACGAAAACACAGCTCTGAGGACGAAATCGTCTCTTCTAATGACTGAATTTATGCCACAAACTGGATCTTAAAAACATTTTTGAAACAAACTTTTCCAGAAAGTTTGTAGAAATCTAGCGGCTGGTTAGCCTAGCGTGATATTTTTGAGATACAGTTTATTTTACTATTTTAAACTTGTCGGGTTGTTTTCGGTTGTTTTGGCTTATTTGGCTCGGTTGATTGTGTGCCGCCCTGCTAATGTTATCTGTAACATGAAGTGTTGCTTTCTTCTGCGTTAGATGAATTTTTGGCTCCCGTTTTAGTTTCACGCCAGGAAGTTTTCGTTCTTTTTTCCCCTTTATTTCCCTTTTTCAAACCCACATCCTGGTCATCCATTCACTTAAACCACAGTGAAACGCGTCTGAGCCGAGTCTGGTCCAGCAGTCGCCACTAGTTTGTTTTATGTCATTGTAAAAGCAATGATGGCTTCACTCAAAGTCTGCATCTGCTGTGACCACGTCGAGTCGAGTCGAGTCGAGTCGAGTCGAGTCGAGTCGAGTCGAGTCGGGTCGAGTCGGGTCGACTCCAACACAGATGTTTTTACAGTTACGAAGAAGAGACCTGCACGAGGGATTCCTGAAATCAGACAGCGTTGGATCAACTGTTTGATTGGTCACATCCCTGGAGGCTTAGCGATGTGTCTTCTGCAGTTTTTATTATTTATTTTTTTAAGCCCCTGGTCTGATATTAAATTTTATTTCTTAATAATGCTGTAGACCAGTCAGGAAATGGAAGAAAGGACGATTTTGCCATTTTAACCCTTCAAAGTTTGACATATGAGATAATACAATGAAAATCTTTTTTTTAAATTTGGAGTAAATTATATTTTGAAAATGCAGCCGATTTTGTCTTTAACGGTTTCTACACAGTACTTTTATGTATCATTATGAAGACTTGAGTAATTTCTTTTTCATTTCTAGTGTTATTATAGTGTTAAATATAAGAAGTCCCTAACCAGCACCTAAATATGAAGTAGCTTTAAAGGCGAAAGAGCCGTGAAATGGAAATGATCAAAATATAACTACCTCCAAAGTTTATAACGTACAGACGTCTACAGAGAGACAAATAGATGGCCAGAAAGAGAAAAGGGAATGTGGCCTGGCCAAAATAAGCTGTATGGGATGTGTTTTCTGTGGATGGGGATTTTTTTTTTTTTTTTTTTTGGCATGTGTGAGGCCATGAATGTGCTTTACTATGTGTGTGAATGTGTGTGTGTATGCTGCCAAGTGATTTATGGGCCCTGTCTTCCTCTGCCAGCAGTTTGTCTCTTCTAGCATGGAGGATGAATGGCCCACTGTCAGCCCTGCCTCAACCTCCTCTGCTCCCTCTCAAATTACCTTTCTTCTTCTAAGTCCTCCCCTTCTTGTTACATCTGCACTATCTTATCTCCCCACATGCTCTTCCTCTGCGTGCACCTTGTCATCCTCACTTCTTTCCACCCCGTCCCGTCCTCTCCCCAGCTCACTTAGTTGATTTGATCCTCCTCTCCCTCGTTCGGTGACCCTGCATCTCCTCGGCTCCCTCCTCATCTGTCACTGCAAACAGCCGCCTCCTCCTCTGTGGATCTGGCATGTGATTTGACCAAATACTGACCTCTAAGCTGATCTCTGATTTCAGGGATTTATTCGAGTCTGTATCTCCTTTTCACATCTGATCTGATGTTTCAGAAGACAGATGTCGAGTTTGCTTTAAGCTGACAGAGCTGAGAACAAAGTGACACCTGATTCATGAGGGTTCTGATACATATTGATTAAAAACCAGCACAGACACTGGATGAAGTTTATGAGGAGGAACAGTAATTTAAGGGTTTTGTATTCGCTGTGAGCCGAAACCAATTAATTGGCAGCTTGGCCATTCGAAATAACAACCAACAGAAAAATGAATAAGAAAGAACATTTCATGTACAAGACAATTCACAGTGCGTTAGATAAAAAGATGTTTAAAAATGCATTAAAAAGTAAAATATTCAAAACAGACAAACGTAAGAAGAATTAAACAAATGAGATGTAAGAAATAAAGGTTGTAGTGTATTTTGGGAGATAACTGGAATGCAGCAGTAAATAAAAAGGTTTTCAACTTTGACTTTGAGTTTCAGCAGCCCTGGTGCATTCTGGGAGTTTTCTCCACAGGTGAGGAGCATAAAAGCTGAGTGCTGCCACACCTGTTTGGTTCTAGCTCTGAGTCCAGAAAATAGGCGTGGCCTTCACGATCTGAGGGTTCTGGTTGGTTCATAATGGACCAGGAGATCACAGATGTATTTTTGGCCTGAGATCATTCAAAGATTAATAACCAACCCAGGATTTTAACATCTGTTCTGGGACAGACAGGAAGCCACTGTAAAGATCTAAGAACTGGAGTTATATGGTCCAGTCTCTTGATCTCAGTGAGGACTCGGGTAGCAGCGTTCTGAAATTCCTGCAGCTGTTTGATGGACGTTTTAGGGAGAACAACGTTAAAGTAGTCCAGTCTACTGAAGATAAAAGCCTGGACAAGCTGTTCCAAGTCCTGCTGAGACATCAGTCCTTTAACCCTCCATATGTTCTTCAGGTGACAACAGGCTGACTTCTGGCTTGGCTCTTGGTTTTTAGCTTCACTATTTAAAGCTGAGTGGTGATGTTTAATCTTTCTTCCTTGGCTCCAAAAATGTTATTTCAGTTTTATCATCATTTAACGCTGCCACAATTCTGGCACATCCACTTTTTAATTTGATCAATGCATTTGATCAGTGTCTAAATTGGATTACATTCTCCTGGTGAGATGGTTATATAGAGTTGTGTGTCATCTGCATAATTATAATTTCTCATAATTTGAGTGAGTGGGAGCATGTAGATGTAAAATAACAGAGGCCCCAGAATTGAACCTTGAGGAACTCCACGTGTTATTTTTATTAGCTTCGATTTGTAGTTACCTAAAGACACAAAATAGTCAAATTAGATAGGACTCCAACCAGGGAAGTGCTGTGCCAGAAAGGCCCACCCTGTTCCAGTCCATCATGATGTTATGGTCAACTGTCCACTGAGATCCAGTAAGACCAAGACTGAATTGTTGCCACTATTCTTATTGAATTGGATGTCATTAATGACCTTTACTGAGCTGTCTCAGTGCTGTGATGTGTCCAGAAGCCTGACTGGAAGACATCAAAACAGTAGTTTAGTGTCAGGAGGTTATACATCTGTAGAAAAGTTTTCTTTATGATTTTACTAATAAAGGGGAGGTTTGATACGGGCCTATAGCTGTTCATAAGTGACCTGTCTAGACTGTTATTTTTTTAAAGTGGTTTAACGACAGCCGTTTTTAGACACTGAGGAGTTCTTATGAGTGATTGGACAAAATTGTGTCATGGTTTCCCTCAGTGGACACAGAGTGGCACATATCCTGTGTCTAGCACAGGAGCACCGACTGACTGTCTGATTTCTGAATATTGTCAGTAAATAAAGAGGCAAACTCATTCCAGACACAGTTGATAGAAGTTCAGGGTCCACTGACTCAGGGGGGTTTGTTAGCCTTTCAACAGTAGTGAACAAAGTGCAGTATTGTCGTTTTTGGCAACGTTATCAGAAAAATTGCCTTGCATCCCTCAGCTCCGTATTACATCTGCTCAGTCGCTCTATAAATGTCATAATGAACCTGTCACTTATTTTCCGCCACCTGCGTTTTCAACAGTCTCTTGTCTCAGCTCTGACCCGTGCAGCATTTCTCCATGGAGGCTTCGTTTCAGCAGCAATCATCTTCACCTTGGTGGGAGCAATGGTATCAATAATACTAATAATTTTACCACTGAATTTACTGACAAGCTCATTGACCAGAGGTGAGGAGCAGATCTGAATAAACATCTCACTGGTATTTTCACCTATGTACCGTCTCTTGATGACTTCTGCCTGGAAGCTTCTGTTGACATTAATAAAACTCAAGGAAAACAGAAGTTTGCTCAGAAAGAGCAACATCTGCCACCATAACCTTACAGATGTTCAAAGCTTTGGATATTAAGTAGAGACGATGTCCTTTGTTGTGGGTTTTGTTTCCATCCCATGTTGAGTCGGTCCAAAACAACACACAGGACAAGATTCCCACTAAAGGGCCACTTATTCAAATGAAGCATATTTGTCGTAAGACATTTGCTTCCACTGAAGGAGTCACTGAACAGAGCTGCTGCTCCTTATTCTGTCCAGGTTTACTCATGAAGCTGTGGTTGGCGGTCGTTTCTATCCTGATTTAACCAAGTTTCTGTTAAAAACATAAAATCATTCATTAAAAAAGTTTTTCAGTCCTGCCATATAGTAAAGCTAGTGTTCGTGTGTTAATAGTACTGTCCGTCTCGTTGTTATTATGGGATGGATGTGGCTGACGCGCAGTGAACACAAGATTTGATAAATTTAAAGATGTTTTAGGTGAGACTTTCTCCTCTAAAGGCTGACTCAGTACTACTCTAGAAACCTGCAGGTGACATCTTGAAGGGTTTTCCAGTTGGTTTTATACAGTCCATGGTGGTCATGGGAATGTTATAGTTCCTAAAATATATAATTCCTTAATTCTGTGGGAAATAATATTAAAGAAAGTGCAGACCAGGGTGCAGTGAAAGCCAGTGAGGAACAGATAGTCATCCATCATGCTGTGTACCTTAAACAACATGAAGTCACTGCACATCATCAGCACCATAGCAGCTGTATGTTGAAGAATAATGTCCCCCCGTGTCATTAATTGCGCTGTCATTATCATAATTTAACATCCTGCTCTGCCCTCTCCATCTTTATCTCCGCCTTCACAGTGCAGTCATTAATCAGACTGGGAGAAGGAGGAGGGAGGAAGGCGGCCAGGCAGACAAATTAAATCAAAAGATGACCTCTCTATCAATCCCATTTTCAACACATTAGAAAGGAAGCACTTTTTCTTCCACTCGTCTTCCTCCCTTTAGCGCTTCAGCCTTCCAGTGCTAATGGTAGATATACAGTGACATGGTAATGATGCCGCCACGGCTGCAGAGCACAGGCGGTATTGATCAGCGGCTGATTTATTGCAGGTTACGGCTGATTATTGGGCCATTAATCAGTCTGGGATTACCCTATCAATAAAAGTGCTTACGTTTGTTTGTAAAGTGCTTGCCAGGGCGTAGAAGAGGGCAGAGTGTGACTAAGCTGCAGAAGCACAGCACAAAAATGAGCTGTTTCCAGAGAGAAAACCTTCACAGTATTCTCCCTGGATGCTCCACTGAAGTCCTGGTTTCAAACTAAATATGTAAACTGGAACATTACATTTTAAAAGAAGATGTATAAACGACTTTATTATAACAAGATAAATGGGTTTTTAATGTCCGTCTTCCTCTGCAAGCTGGCAGTTGCTGTTTTATTAAATACAGACTTTGGCTGCATGAGAGTTGATATCAATTATAGCAAAGTCTGCAGCACCTTCGGCTTCATCTTGAGTTATCTTGTGGCGGTGATCACATGATATAGGACTGACGAATCAGAAGATCCTTGAGATCCAGACAAGTAAACCCGATAGTGAACTGGTGCAACTCCGTCATTGCCTCCAAAGGTTCATGCTAGTGTTAGTCTGGTACCTTTGGATTTCCAGATGGGATGTCCTGCAGATGCTGAAGAAATCTCCGGGAAACCTCTCGACACCATTAGGTACACAACTAATCAGAGAAACAAATGTGACATGGACAGAGGGGCAACCAGAGAGATCAAAAACACGTCTGCAGCTGAGCAGGAACAGCGATAAATGACTGTTATTGGCTTTCAATCCTGCAGCCGTTTTGGGTTTTTTTAATGGCGTCTCTTGGACGCTCCTGTGTGAGCCATCGCTTAAAGTCCACTCCCACCTTGTTGCAATTGATCCGGCAAGTTCTGTACTGGTCGAAGTGGCTTCGGATGGGAGGGGTACCAGAGCCAGTTTGTTCGTGATGTGAATGGGCATAACTGGTCATGTCATTAAAATCCTGCACTGAAGCCTCCAGTAAAACGACACTAATGTCACGGATAAGCAGCTCTTAACCACTCAGAGTGGAGTGATCCTTTGTTATTTTACACAATAGGACTCGAGGAGGGCAGTAAAACTTCATCGTTCATCAGATGCTTTTACCCACAGCTACTTACAGGTGAAGAGCAACGATCAAGCTGCGGTACAGGTAGAGACCCTGGCATTGAGTGCCCACTCAATCACATAAAAGGGAAAAAAGAGAAGCATGTTTGGTGCCAAAAAACGACAAAGTGCGAGAAAGTGAATGTAGAAGAGGGTGGTTGGATCTGAATTAGATAAGTTAGGAGGAGGTGTTCTCTTACGAGATGCGTCCTCGAGGGTTTCTTGAAGAGCCCCTGCTCTTCTGAGACCGAGTACAGGGAACTAGTGGACAGTGTTGGTGTGAACAAAACTAAGGAGATGGTAGTGGATTTTAGGAGAATATTTTTTTCCATCATGGGAGAGGAAGTGGAGGTGGTGGAGGTGTATAAATGCCTCAGTGTTCACCTGGACAACAGACTGGAAGACTTCACTTCATGAGGAAGCTTAGGTCCTTCAGTGTCTGCAGCAAGATGTTGAATATCTTCTATAAGTCTGTTGTGGAAAGTGCAGTCATTTCAATAGTAGAAGTGTCTGGGTGCTGAACTGGCCTGTCTGCAGTCCAGACCTTTAACCAACTGAAAACATCTGGTGCATCTTTAAACGAACAACACGATTAAGATCTGGAAACTAATGAGCAGCATGACTCAGCAAGCCAGATGTATCAGATTTAAAAAAAAAAAAAAGAGAAAAAGTTTCATACAAACCAAAAATTATAAAAATTAAAAAAAAAAACAAAATAAAAAAAAAATGCATAAATTGTTTTAATACACAATTTGAAAAGTTTTTGATTCCAATATATAATTAACACTTCAAATAAAAACGCATTTTGGATTTTGTTTTGTGATATTTCATATCAGGCTGTACAGGGTTAAGACCTAATCAATGCCTTTTTTCATAGTTACATTAAACAACCCATCAATAATAACCAATTAATAACCAAGTTGCTGAAATCCCAGTTGCAGGATCATTTATCACATTAATCTAGGGAAAGTGACCTCTTTCGGCGTTCCCATTTGTAGGGGATCATTGTGTTCTGAATATTGATTTGGCAAAGGGTTTACGTCAGATGCCCTTCTGACACAACCCGTCCTATTTATCTGGGCTTGCGACCAACACGGTGAGTGGGCGCGGCAGCGAGGGCAGTAGGAGTAATGGGGGGTTTCCGCCCAGGGTCACTGCGGTGTGATGTGATGGGGCCGAAGCTCGATCTGTCAACCTTCTAGTCGAAGGGTGAACAACTCCAAAGCAGCCCTTTATAGAGGAAGAACGCATTCGTAATTATTGGTAATTCATAAATAACATTTAAAAGGTTGTTAATAATTAGGTG
This sequence comes from Xenentodon cancila, assembly GCA_014839995.1. Classification (NCBI taxonomy): domain Eukaryota; kingdom Metazoa; phylum Chordata; class Actinopteri; order Beloniformes; family Belonidae; genus Xenentodon; species Xenentodon cancila. Next base: position 3,120,477 of record CM026215.1, on the reverse strand, counting down.
TTTAAGTGAGGTCATCTTGTGGCCAAAGGTGTCCTTCTCATATGAGTATAGATGAAGCCGTGTATGACGCTTACACAGATTCATTAGGATTGTTCTACTAGAAATCAGTGCGTATAATGAAAGATACAAACAAAAACATGTTTTAAGGCTGCCAAGTAATTACGTGTGGCCATTTTACCTCATGAACAAAACAAGAAGTATATCAGGCAGAAAAACAACAACATGTTCTGCATGCTGCACATGCCTGAAACCAAACCCTCTGTCATCATCAACAAATACAAAAAAAGACAGCACTGTGAATGTAATTCACAACCTTAATCTCCTTCCTTAAATTAGCAGCCGGATAAAAAGATACTGCTGCTGTCGGCCTGCCAACAGCTTTACAACGTGCCATAAACCAGGAGGGAGGGGGGCGGCTGTTGCTTAAATCCCACCAGAACCCACAACTGCTGCCTGGGACACACTTTTACAACAGCCAGCAAATTGAGAGTAGTGATTTTCCTATAAAAGCCTTCAAGAACAGGAGAGCCTGGAGCCTGGAGAGTTTAATGAGAAGGTTTGATGGCTACCCCTGTCAAACAGACTCAGTTCCCTGCCAAACACTGCGCTCTCGTTTTATTTGTGAGTGTGTTCGGGTAACTGATTAAACATCCCAGGACCTCTTGGATGTGCTGCCAGCGGCCCCGTCGCTGCCTCCCAGTGCCATGGTTGTAAAACCTGACTTGACAGCGGCCTCATAAAGCAGACATAATGCTGTCGTAAACATGCCACGACACCTGTCATAAACATTAATGACTGTTTATGAATGACAATGATGAATCGGGGCGCGCCGGCTTCACTGGAAGCCGTTCAGCATGTTACGGCCGCAGGAACGCAAACGTTTGCTGGTGTCCCAACTTAGACAGGACACTCAAAACTACTGAGAACCCAAAGATAAGTTCAGAACTGAGCTGCTTCACAGTATTTCATAAACAATAACATACGCTTTCACTAAATAAATCCCAGACTATGTTTGAAAGAGAAAGAAAAACTGTACAAACCCCCTGTGACTCCACCCTGGGTTTTCGGGGGAGTGGCCTTGAACTTGAAGACTGTTTGCGTCCCTCAGCGTTATGCGCTTCAGGTCCTTTGACCAGTGTGTGATTTGTCCCGATTGCTGATGCACAATGTGGACCCAAAGGCAGGAGATCCATAGGTGCTCCAAATAAAGTCCTTTATTTTAACAGAACGCTCTGCATGAACAGGAATTTAAAAACTAAACCAAAAAACACTGTCTGCATGAATAAAAGAACCAAAGTGACGCGAGTGGCAAGTATAAGAGCATGAGAGGATAGTAAACCGACAAACCAGCAGGAAGCAAGAGGAAAACAAGTCAATATATACTGAAAGAGCTGACGAGACACAGGTGTAAACAGCCAGGAGTGATCGGAACAAGGGAAGTCACTCTCGAAGTAAACAGACTTTCAAAATAAAACAGGAAGTAAGTCACAACAAAGGCCAACCCTAAAGAACCAAGGAAAACCTGAACAAAAGAAAACCAAAACGCACGTGACACCTGTGTCTTGTTGTCCTCTGAGTGTCTGTCGGTCTATTGTCCTGCCCGTCCTTACTTCCCTGCTGATCTTTTCCTTCTGCTCATCCTTCTTGTTGTTGTTGTTGTTCTTTCTTGTCGCTGGTCGGTAGCCCTTTGTGTCATCACTCCTTGTGCTACCTTTTGTTTTGGTTTTTAGTCTTTCAACATCCTACTTTTGGTTTATATAAAAAGGTCTTTGTTACTCCTACTGCCTCCTGATTTCCCGCACACCTCACCATCCCAGTGTGATTCCAGAGACATGCGCAGTTCCTCAGTAGGTTCCTCCTTTGTCCTCTTTGTTCCTTCTTTGTTGTTCTTTGCTGAGCTGTGATGTCATCAAGTACACAAGTATGTTTGTTTTCTGTAAATGTGTTATTGCATCCTCCAAAGTATGTTCTCCAGAGTCATACGTGCCAAGTACGAACTTACCAGGACTTGCAAACTTGGTAATTAAAAAACGTCCATTTACTCTAAAGATCACACCCCTAATTATACATACATTTGTGGCTTTAAATAATTTTCCCTAATGGTACGTATAACAGTTCCCTCCTCATAGACCAGGGATGTCTAAGTACAGCACTTAAGGGTCGCTGCATGTTTTAGAAGTTTCCCTGCTTCGTCTCACCTGATTTGAATGAATGCATCACCATCCAGGTCTATTAATGACAAATTAATTTTGTGGATTTGTAAATCACTGTCATTGACCATAGCTATTCTAATGTGTAATGTGTTCAAAAACGTTATTAACTGATAGAGTATTTAAACTTTTGTCATGGACGTCAACTCTAACTATGGAGAACAAAACAGCTTTACATATGTCTACAGTAAGTTTGGACATTTTAACATGAAAGTCAATGGAGACTGACTCGCTAATGGAGCCAGCCCCCGGTGGTCACTCAAGGAACTGCACATCTCCGTTCACCTTAAAGAGAAAAACCAGCTGTCGCCCCAGAAAAACCGTCTGTACCGAGTGTTCCTCATCAACTTTTTTTTCCCGATCACGTGAGCTGCTGGTGTGCGGGTCAAACACCTTTGTATCACTAAGCGGTAGTCAGCATGTGTGCGGCTGATGGAAACATGCTCTGCAAAATCACAGGCTTGGCGCTCAGCAGGGAGCTCAGGAACAGATAGCTCTAATCCCATTTTCCCAGCAGGGGGGTCCAGCATGCTCGTCTATGGTACTTAGAGATAAACATCATCGTGCACTCTGTGTGACCCGGCACACACCTGCAGAGGCGGGTTACTGTTACACACACACACACTCACATGCATGCAGGTGCAAAGACAGCAAAGACTTCTTTATGTGCTTTATCAAAGTATGATTTATGGAACATGGCGTGACAGTTTGTATTTAAGTCATGTCAGCAGATCCAGTAAGGCTATGAGGAACAGATGTATGTGAGCTTTATATACTTTGTGTGCTGCGCTGTCAGACGTCCCTGAGGGGACAGCCTAAGACAAATGTGTTGGTAATTTACAAGTGCGCTTAAATACTCATTATTCTTTCCTTTGCAAGCTCTCTCAGGATCTGCTGCGCTCATTTATCATCGGCTGCACGGCGGCATGCACAACACATAAAAGCAGAAAGAAAAATGAGCAACTGCCGCTTCGGGATTGCGTCAGACCGGAAGTTTAAAAGATCATTTCATTTTGTTAGGACTTTTGAGTTTCTTTGGTGACTGTAACAATGATTGCCACTGCTACATAAAGCTGAGATGTGTGAACGTATTTTGGTAGAGGGGGAAAAATAAGTTAAAACCAAAAGCCAAAGCACCGCAGAGAAGTGGACATAATCCAGAACTTAGTGAGGCTTCTTCTCTTTTCAGTAATCGCTAATGTAACTAATTACTAACAGAATTTCAGGACCAAACTAACCGCTAATATAATTGGCACATGGGGCTTTCACGTAAAATGATTACACCTATGAAGTCACAAACATAAGAGCAAACTTGCTAAGCACACTTTCTTAAACAAAACTAAATTAAATAGTTTGACTGATCCATAATGCAGCTGCATCGGGATCAAGACTTAAAAAACAGAAAAGAGTTAAAACTTTCTTCATTCTTCATCTGCAATATTCAGTGAGGAAACTTTTACAATGACGAGATTTTTAAGTGGATTCTGGTGTCATTTTTGAAGCGACGGGAACTGCCAGAAGCCGAGAACCACGAGCCGAGTACAGAGTCACTCCGTCCACAGACGGAGTTTTGATCAAATCCTGAACGATTCAGGGAACTGATAAGAACAGCTGTGGCCATCACCCGGGATGTGGCGGGGTTGGGGCATCCTGCAACCTTACAGCCAGTACTGGCCACATGCTTCAGATCAAAGACAAACAGGTTCATCCATTCTGTTGTCAGCAACAACACTTCCCAACGCTTGGGAAAGTTCCTTTAAACGTCTGTGAGGTGCATCCAAACATTTTTGAACAAGACGATCCGAATGAACATCTGAACACACTCAAAAGGCAAGGCTAAATATTTCTGCCATGGTTTCAAGTTTGGATTAAGAGTGAATCGAAGATGCTGGGATTTTGGGTTGCGGTTGTTTTATCTGTCCTTGGAAAAAGAAATGGACTATGATATATGGACTATTTGGGCTTTGACTAAACGAATGTTTCAAAGAGCATCGAAAACAGCCTTTCACTTCGTCCAACTATCTTTGATCTTAAAACCTTGGATGCCACACTCAGCACTCCTCGGCAAACATCCCCCATGGTATTCAGTGTTGCTGTAACTCTGCAGCAGCTAAAATGAAATGTCTGAGGGTTGTAAAAATGTGGCAACACAAAGCACTTGCTGGTGCATCAATCACGTCGCGATGACGGAGGGGATGGTGCTGTTTATAGCAAGGTTACAGTAAATCACACGCTGACGGTTTAATCCTGGGGATTGTTTACAGGAAGAGAGGGAATTCAATTTCCTTGCAAGCCTGAGTAAAGGTATGAGAATCCTTTACAGAGGCGGGGATACACCGAGAGCGTGCAGAGACGCAGCGTGGAGGCGGGGAAGTGTTTTCTCTGGGGTCTCACACCTTTCATGCTGCTTGGAGAGATTACATTTCAAAAAATGCCACAGACAAGACAGACAGGATAATCAATCACGTGAGCTCAAAACACACACACACGGGCACGTGCACGCCCCTCATGTCTGCTGGCTGTGTCTGTTCGCAGGAGTCATAAATCAATGGTGCGCTGTCAGAGCCGTGAACATGAGCTGGAGGTAGAAACGGAGCTGCACTCTCTCCTCAGCTGTGTAAGAGTGCCAGAGCAAGTGACGGACGACAGATAATGTTAGATGATCCAGCCTGTGGTGGTGTGTGTGGTGTGTGTGTTGTGTGTGTGTGTGTGTGTGTGTGTGTGTGTGTGTGTGTGTGTGTGTGTGTGTGTGTGTGTGTGTGTGTGTGTGTGTGTGTGTGTGTCCTTGTAGATGGCCGCTGTGGCCGACACCAACCTCATTAATGTAACACAGCAGCGCTGGCTCGGAGGTGACCTCATTATTCTCCCCTCCAATCTTAACCGATAACAAAGTGTTGGCTGCACCACCCCAGCCTCCCGACTGTTCGGGTGTGTGTGTGTCTCGTGCTTTCACAGTCACGAATCAACACCACAAACCAGCATCACACTCTTCTGATAGCAGCTCGTGTTTAGATCAGTAATTATCACACCTAGGCTCATATTGTTGCTGTAAATCTGTCATGAATGTTCCCGTAAACATGTGTCCCAACTCCAGGAAAACACCAGTAGGCAGTTTTCCTGGGTGGCAGATGTGCGAAAATGCATCGTTAGTTCTTTTAAGCGTCATGATAAACTATCCGTTTTAACGTCATTTGAAGGGATATTTGATTACTTTTGGTCTCTCGTCCCTTCAATCAGCAAACTCCCAAAGCGACTTTGGACTCATCCGGTCGTCTCTTGCAACAACTGCATGTAAAGTTAGTGGGCTAAGTCACGAGGAAACCAGGACACGGGCGACGGAGAGTTGAAAGGAAGTAAACATGGCAGTAAAATAAACTAGAAGAGAGCGACCGCGCAGGAAACTAAACAAAAGTAAAGGTCAGACAGCGTCGCGCAGCAGCTCCGTGCCTACAGGGGGACCCACTGAGTTAAAGATCAGTTAAAGACTGAGTTAACCCGTTTCGGAGGGTTGCGACAGCAGATTACCCGTCAGGTGCACTTCCTGACACGGCGCTCCCCGTTTATCCAGGCTTGGGACCAGCACCTAATGCATTTCAACCTCTTCTGTGATATAAACTAAAGGAAAAAACAAAACACAAAACAGTTGTCACGTTCTATCTCTTCATATTAAATCGTTGTGACGTCACGCAGCAGGAGTTAAGAGACGGTGGATTTGAATATCGGACGATGATTAATCCCATGATCGGTTTGGTGCATGAGGAGACGAGCTAGACTACGTTCTGTTGTGCTGCCGGAAGACTTTCCGAATCAAATAAAACAAGCAGCTTCACTGGCAGCGGATCGCTGGTGTGCCACTTATTGATTTGGCATAGGAACACTCAAGAACACATCCAGAGGTCACTGTCTAATACCACAGTTCTTCCACAAATACAAGGTAAAGATGTACCCACACAAAGACGAGAGCTGTATGTGAACATGATCCACAAACGTGACCATCTTCAGACTAAAGAGGAGACGGAGCCGTGACTCTACTGACACGGATGTTCGGATATGGGAAAGGTACGGGCAGAGCTGCCGGCAATATGCTCCCGTACAGACAACGTCGTTTTCAGGGAAGGCCTTACCTCTTTCAGCAACACAATGCTTCACGGAATTACTGCATCCATTACAAAAGCACGGCTTTGTAGTAGAAAGGTTTAATATTCCTGCAGTCCAGACGTTTCATTCAACTGAAAACATTTGTCACATCATGAAACAAAATTATACGACAAAGAAGACCCAGGGCTGTTGAGCGGCAAGAAATATGGAAAAATTATTCCTCCCAAAACTCCAAATGCACTTGTCTCTTTATAAAAAGGGGAGGGGTTACTTTCACTACGCATCGCCCTGTCCAAACTTTTTCAAGTTCAAGTTCAAAACTACCTCTTTGTTTTCTGAAGATGGTACATTTCCTCACTTTGACCATTTGAAATGTTTATTATGCTAACGCTGGAACTTTCACCCTCCAGCGTTTCAGTTGGAGACACGATGGTGATGTTAATGCTTGTTTAGTGAGAAAGCTAGCTATGTTTTGTTTGTTTGTTTTTTTGTAATTTGGGGTGAACTCTGCTTTTAAGAGCACAGTCAAACAGACTTTTTTTTTCAATGCAGAACACTCAAGTGCAGAGCTGTCTGAGTAAGTACATGTTTGGCTCTCAGGGCTGTGATGTGCACAGCTGAGAGCGGTTGAAAGGAGATCTGCTGTTGAGGATGGTGATGTGATAGTGCAGCTTATTGGCCTGTAACTCTGCTGCCTTGCTGTAATAGCAAGCACTGACAGATACAGACCACCCACTTTCTTCTGGCCAGAACACATTCATCATACTCATAACTATTTTTTCCAACCCAACATGTCCAACTCAAGGCAAGAAAAATATATGCAGAACATACAAAACTGCACAGTACACGTTTGAAGCAAGGACTGTTATAGATTTGCAGGATGGCCGGAATGATAAAAGTGCCTCGATTACAACTATCTGGTTCATATTGAGGAGTCGACCGCAGTGCAGCAGGCCAGAACTGTGGTGTAAAACGTGGGTAAAGAAAAGCGTTGCCATCATGCTCATTCTTTATCTTTGCCTTTTCTCATATTTTCTTTGTTTGTTTATTCATTACTTAAGTGCAACTTATATAAAATTGCATTTCTTGTCCACAATTCAGCTCATGCTCTTCCTCTCAAAATGAGCCACCAGTCCAGGACCCTCATGGGTTTACAGGATGCATAGATGCTCAGCTGCAGCGCATTAAGCAGCATGCGCCTGTAGGTGTCAGATTAAATGTGCCTCAGTACCGCTAACAGCTCGCTGTCTGCCCACGACTCACAAGACACCGAGCAAGTTGCACCGTCCCGCCAGCGGAGTTCATTGTGCCAGCTGCTGTCAGTCAAACGCTTGCCGTGCCTTATGACACCCCGTCCAGATATGTGTAACGTTCAACAAGGATTAAAGTTGGACAGATACAAAACCACTAACCTTCAAATGGTTCACTCCTTCATACCACAACGCTATTAACATCGCAGACAGATGACTGTTGACAGTACCATTTCATAAATAATACCATAAAGCGACAGAATAATGTTACTCGAGGGTGCTCAGCCTTCCAAGTCATGGTATCCCCAAGTGCTTAAACGGCTGGCAACCAGATTTCTTTGGCTCTTGAATTCATAGATCACAAAATTGAAGTCTAATCATCAGCGTATAGGATGGAGGGATCCCTAGAGCCACTATATAACGTCCCACCCACGTCAAACTGTGCTGGTCATGAAACAGACAAAAGGCTTGTCAGAGTACACTGAACTGGGACCTGAGCACTTGATAGTTCACAAGTTGGATTTAGGAGAACACACTTTGAAGAACAGTTTATTCTCTCTGGTATTGAACAGCAGTGACGATCTGAAGTCGGACTGTTTTCCTGCCAGTGGACGCTCAACTGCAAAAACGTGCAGATGACATTTTTAAATAGGCTTTAACTTGATAAATAACCTCCAGCACCCCCACCTTGAACCCCACTGTCACACCTACGGCACACCTTAGAGGTCACCCCCGAGGCTGGAGTCCTGTTGTGAGCAGCACCTTATTTTTTATTTCTCATGATGCATCGTTGGATACAATGAGTGCACTATCAAGGGTATAGCAATTGTTAAATTGTCAAACAATACTACAAAAAGACAGAACCGTGGGTGTTCTCCGTGAGAACCCCTACAGCGACTACGGTAGAAGCACGCTGGTGAGGTGGGACAAAGCGCCGTCTTCGGAAATCGCTGGCGTTGCTCATTCTTATCGTCATATGATTCTACTTTGGTGAAATCATGGTTATAAATATTGTTTTCCCTCCTGCCAAAAGGATGCCCCCAAAACTGGTTGAAGTGCTAAAATAACTACTGTGATGACAGCTTGTTATTAACACCATAGACTGCAAGACAACACAGTCCTCATCATGCATGAATCGGTGGATTTCTATCATTTCATCAGGTTTGAAACATTTTGAAGCAAATTTGGAGTTTTTAAACTCCCTTTTGAATCCTGCCCCTACTGGTTGTTTAAGGAACAGCACATTTTTCAACTTCCCCTTTGCTGTCGGACCAAAGTTTGACTCGCCACTATCTCACTTTTTCTTTTTTTTAATAAAAACACTTGATAATGCTCTTGTTGTTTGTTAGATGGTCGAATGATGAGCTTTTGTTTTTTATTTCTTTTGTTTAGTTTGGGTTTATTGGAAATAAAAACTGAAAGGTTTCTCTGAGAACTGCAAGCAGATGTGATTATTTGATCACTCAGAAGTCATAAATATTTAGGTCTTTCCCCATTTTTTACGTCCTTTCCAGATGTGAACGCAACATAAATCACAACAAAAAAGAAAGCTGCAGGAACAGCTGCAACTGTTCTGCGATACTTTGCTATGTTACTTTAATGTGACGGTTTTGCTTTTTGTTTCTTACGGTTACAGTAAATTAAATATGAAAGGTGTTGTAGCATGAGTTTCAGATTGTAGTAACAGGAAGCCCACGCAGGACGTGAATGAATTTCTCTGTTCACAGCTAGTCGTAACTGGCCACTGAAACTCTCTTTAAAGCTGATTTCGTCCCAAAATGTAATTTTATTGTATTAGTAGATGTCAAAAAGTGATATTCTGGTCATGAATAAGTTTGAAACAGAGTGTTGCTGTGCTGTGGGCCTTCCAGGGATGTACATGTCAAAGCTGGGCTTGATAAGAAGCCTGTTTTCCCGCTGGACTCGGAATATTTTCATGATCCATAACTCTGCTGTCTTCATGAGATATTCTGAGCCTCTGGGAGCCGCTGGTCTGGCAGTAATTCAATGCACAATCCATATGTCTGTCTGAGCGTGATGCATTCACTGCGCCTCCCTTTTGACCAGGACACACCAGCTCTGCTGACTCTGAGCGCCTCGCTGCAGGAGCAGGATGTGATGTCATAGCCTCGTAGCGACAGAAAAGTGAAGGCCGCTGAATAAGCTGATTCATGTGATCTCTGGAGAGAGATTCCTGCCATGTCGGCCGCGCTCCGGCTCTCGTGTCTTTCATCCTCCATCTCTCCTCATCCTCATGACAGTGAGTAATGACCCTCAGCTGTCGTGTGCTTCCTCATCGACACCCCCAGCCTTCCCTCTTTCCCCTATTTGCTCTCACAAGAAGAAAAAGAACGAGGCCAAAAAGAGGATTGATGCCACATGTTCTTAGATGGTGAAAAAATGGGAAAAGGCCTTATATTGGTCAGCAAGGAGAAAGAAGAGAACCCAGAACATATAAAAACCTGCGTGTTCCTGCCTCCTTGTGCAGAGGAATGTTCCTGGGCTTCGTTCAGGCTGTGAGGATCAACAGGTCAGCCTGAGTACCGCGTCACTGACACCGTGCTACATACAGTATCAGCAGTCAAGAACACGCCGCTGACAGACGAATGACCTGTCAATCACTCAGCAATCACAGCAACTGCTATTCACACGCATACGCAGCGATAACGTTTGTACAGCTCTGCAGAAATCAAATACCAGTCCCTCATGAGATATACTGGGTCCAGAGGTGTTTGGAGTTTAGACTAAATCAACGTTTGGATGGATGTGAAATACATGAATCAAGGTGTCATTAGGGTGTCGACCTTCAGCTTTAATTTAAGAAGTTTCACAAAAAAATATGGCATTTACCATTTATTTGGTTAAAGGGACATAAAAGTAAAATGTGACAATATTGTTTTTCACTTGAATGAAAGTCCTTCGCAGTCATTGACTGACTGATGCCCAAGAACACGATCAAAGTCAGAGCTCAAAGTCTGAGTAGGTCCTCCAGACCTTCACTGGAGACACCTTCAGTTGCTGCTGGTTTGTGGACTTTTCTGCTTTGGACTGGCGACCTGTCCGGGGCCAACTCCTGCCTGGTGGACACTGAGCCCTGGTAAAGGCTGCTGACCTGCTGCTGGCGTGCAGAGCTGCAGCCTGCTGACATTAAAACGGCGTTAACTCGGTAACGTTAACACCGACGGTTTGTCAGCAGATCCCAGACACGTGATCTGGTTGAGCGAAGTCAAACTATTCATTTGTAAGTTCAGTACTAGTCTATAAATGTAATCAAGGATCCTGATTTAGCTATGAGGTCATCAGAGGTACTGTGAGGGGCAGGTACTGTGAGGGCCGCTAAGCGTTTCCATGAGTGTTGTGTTTTTGAAATTAAACAAGAACACGTATGATTGGAGATGCCTGTTTCAGATACTGTGCATGCGTTTAAAAGCAGACGGTTGAGGCATTTTAATTGGACTCTCCTTGGATTTTTTTTAATGACTATGAACCGACTCGAACGCTGGGGACTCCAGTACAACACAGCATCAGTCATCAGTCAAGTCAGTGTGCGGCAGTTAAGACTCTCGGCCACTTCCTTCAGGGTAAAATATCGTCACGTGTTCACGCCAATGTTCCCTTTCAATTTTTGAGCAATATATGTATGTCATTGGGCATCCCCCAAGGGTTATTGTTTAGAGAAGCTGTAAAAATAAGACTGAACGTCTGCAGGATGTCACGTGATCAGCCGACACTGATCTGTCAGATGCTAAAAGCTCGCAGTCGCAGCTCGGAGTGACAGTCTTCATTCCCACCTTCAGCGTCCAGCACTTCAACTTTTCAAACACAGAAACCTCCCTCGGCCTCTGTGTCACCTCCCGATTCTCTGTCACTCGGTTGCTTCATTCGTGCTGATGCGTCTCCCGCCACCTGATCCCCAGGTGTCAGACATGAGCGTCCCTCCTCACTCAGCGTCCTGACAGCCGACAGACAGCCGAGGGCAGCTGGCTGACACAGCTGATGCTTCCCCGTGTTTATCTCCATCAATCTTCCTTTTCCTTTATAAGAGTGAGAATGCTCTCAACTCGCGCCAGCATGCCCTCCTCTAGGGGTAGTTAACATTTTAGGATGAATAACCTCTCACAAAAACATCTTTGTAATGTGGTTAATGGCTTAACTTGAAGAAGACATTTAAACGGATAAACACAATATGTAAAAGTACAGAGAGCTCTAAGATAAATAGAGTAATTATCAGACTGCTACGTAAAAGTGTGGTATTTTACCAAGCTGAGCACAGAAGAGGCGTTAGAAACGTGTACATATAACGAAAGGAGACCAGGTCTTTGGTGTAGCACAAAATCAGAATTGCAAATTAAAGATACATCTAAAGGAAATGTCATTTCACAATAACAAAAATACATTTAAGCAGTTATTTATGGAGATTCAAAAGCTGTAAATGTCTTTTACACATCTGCAGGTCACATGGCGTACCAAAAGAGTCACATGATGTAGTACAGGCAAAAGAGGAGCTTATGCCTCGCAAACCTCATCAAAAGTTACGCGATTTATCCTAAACTCCCTCGGCCGTGGACGGCCGTACCCTTTCACTCTGCAAAAACCCCCTACTGTGAAAAGGAGAAAGAAACATATGACATCACCTGGGTCAAAGTCAGAGGGTAGCAACGCTTCTGAGCACTGTTGCCTCACAGCAAGAAGGCTCCTGGTTCGATTCCGGGCCCGGTGGTTCTTTCTGTGTGGAGTTTGCATGTTCTCCCCGTGCTTGCGTGGGTTCCCTCCGGGTACTCCGGTTTCCTCCCTCAGTCCAAAAACATGCATGCAGGTTAATTGATCATACTACATTGCCCGTACGTGTGAATGTGAGTGTGCATGATTGTCTGTCTTGTATGTGGCCCTGCGATGGACTGGCGACCTGTCCAGGTGGACCCCTGCCTTTCGCCTACTATGCGTCGGGATCGGCTCCGACAGACCCCCCCAAACGTTTTCACTCCAAAACCGACAGCAGCGTTTCACCGGTGTTCCTACTCTACTGCAGTCATCGTGGATGTCGTTTCTTGATACCAGTCTGGTTGTTAATCTGCCTTTGTCTCATGTTTTGTTTAGCTGACTGGTTTTATCCAGCGGTGTCCAGAGGCAGCTCTTCTGCGTCCTTTGGTACCGCCCCCAGGTAATGGGTCAAATCCAGAGGAACCAGACTTCCCAAAATTGGGATGGCTGGACCGACTGGTTTTTCTATTCTATTTCGTCTTAGTTGTAATGAATCTGCCACAACTCTGGATTCCCACGGTCGTAAATAAGAGAGGAGACGGGCGGGAACAGGGCCTAATCTGAGCACCTGCCTTTTGTTGTGCAACGCTAACGGACGAATCCTGAATAAATTACTGAGCGATAAGGCAGCTGAAGCAGACGTGGGCCCCGACCTGGTGATTATGTCAGTTTAAACTGCTCCCTCACTTCTCTGAAGGAAGGGCCCCAAAAGAGATTAACCCCAGTATGTCTGCAAAGATAGCATCACACTTTTCTTTTTTTTCCCCAGCAGTGACACACCAAAATGAAGGAAAAGCCCACACCGGGCTGCCAGAGCTGATCATAACGTCCTGACTTATCTCAAAATCCTTTGTTTATTCCACCTCCCTGGCCCTTCGTGTTCCCTCAGCTGTTCAAACACGCTGCCTCTATTTAAATTAGTCTGAGGACCTTTTTACTCAGGTCCAGTGGAGCGGTCCGGCCCCAAAGAGCATCGGTTTAACCCCGCAAATAATTGAGCTTCTCTGTGGAGATCCGAGTCCTCTGTCGGGTCTCTCCGGGGCTTCGCCAGTTTACTTTGACTGTGAGCCAGGAGGGTGAAACAAGCTCTAATTTGTGCCTCCTGCATGCTGCCATTCAAGTTAAAGAGCTGAGTGATGGTTTCTCGTTTGTTCCCAGTAAGATGTGGAAAGCAAAAGGTCATCTATCACTTGTTATTGTTTGGATGGTACTTTTTTAACAGACTTTAAACCATTACATTTCCAAAAACTTTTACAAAAACAAACAAACAAAGGTCTTGCCAATATATTTAAAGAGAAAAGAAATCTAAATTTCTTATACAAAATTGCAAAAAGACGAGGAAATGTCACGTATCCTGCCAGCCAGACGGTTTTCTGGGTAGAAAGGGTGAAGTGAAGCTTGCAGGAACTTGTCTTGTCTGGGCAGCTGCAGCCGGTGAACCGGAGTCAGCTGTCCACCTACACCAGCGAGGGCAACGAAGGCCAATTTATGGTTAGTTTGCTCATACATCCACTGTAATTTAATTCATTGCCAAAAGCCTGAGAAAAAGTTTAATGGTGGTATAGAACAAAAAGAATTAGCGATACCAAAGGAAATTAGAGAGGCATTAGGATCTGGGACGGTGGAGCGCGGTGCTTAACGACTCCTCTGGCCTGAAAAATCAGTTTTACTAAGCAAGGCTGCTCTCAGCAGAATTATTGCCCCTGTTAGCCTCCCTTATTGCCTGCCCCATTAACTGCGCCCTACCTGAGGAGGGATCGGTGGAATAACAACATCAATTCTGGCCAGACTAACAAGTCGCTCCCTGGAAAAGTTCTCCTCTGATAAAATTTCCCCTCGTGGTTATAGCTTTATTTCTGTCATATTGGCTGGAGGACTGCTTACAGACCGGCTCTGTGGATGGCGTCAGTCGATCGGACCCCCAATTAGGCCCAGAGTGAAGTGTCTCATCAATGGCACGATGAATAAACCATGTGGTCCAGACCGGTGCTGAATGTGGCTCGAGTGATTGAATCTCAGTGCATCTAGGGCGGGATTAACCCACAGACCGGACGAAAGAACCGGGAAAATCTTTTATGACGCCATCCCACGTTTCCTGAAAAACTGGTACTGGACCTGGACTCTGGCAAGTCCTGGTTAATCCAAGGACGGACAGATATGTGCACAGCAACCGTTTGCGGCACATCCACCGCACCTCGGTCACCAGAGGTTGGATATTTTATCCCAGCTATGCTGAGCTAGGACGGTAAACAGAGTTCTGATCCAATCTGTCCATCCGTCAGCTGAAATGACATTTGAGACGAGTCCTGCGAAGCTCCAAACCAGCTCCAGCAGGACCTCCAACCCCCCGGCGCGCTGCTAGCTGACCACAACCGGAGTCCCTGGAGCTCCATCACAGTCCGGTCCCAGCAGCGCCCGACCGCCGGCTGGCGGTCCGCTCAGACACGGGCTCGCTTCTGGAGAGATGGATCAATACTTGGATATTTATGACAAAACAGGCCATGATCTCTCCTCCCTTTACATGCAAACTTAAGATGACCTTGGATCCTACACACACTTTCACTTAGGCAGAATTACATTTTTATGAGGTTTTAAAAACTAAATTTATCTTGACGTAGGTTGATTGACCCTTGTGCAGAATATTCCTTTAAAGTACTTTGAGATCCACTTTGGTTTGAAAGCTGCTGTATAAATAAAGTTGATTCTAGTTATGTCTATAAAAAGAAGGCATAACTGAAACTATTTAAATCCAAGGTTGTGTTTTATTTGATTTTTGTGTGTTGTTGTTTTTGTAACTATAATAAATCAGTTTGAATTTGAGAAGTTGGGACAGGAGCATCAAAAGACTGGAAAGGTTGTGCGATGAAAGAAAGAAATTCTGTGAACTGGCTTCACGTCTGTAATATGAATGTGAATAAAAGAAGGCCGAGAAGAACTGAAGACGGGGAGGGTTTGCCAGCAACTCAAGAGTAATGTTCCTCAGGGGTAAATTGCAAACAATTTGTGGATTTCATCAGCTATCATTAAAAGGTTCAGAGAATCCTTATAAATCTTTGTGCACGAGGGACAAAGCTGGGATCTTCCAGGCATCAAACAGCACTGCCATAAAAAGAGATCATTCTGGAGAGGAATTCACAGCATGACCTCAGGAACGCATCATCGCTGCATCTACAAATAAAAGACTCCACCATGCTTGTAAAAACACGTATAAAAAAAGATCCAAACACATTCTCGCGTTCTCCGGCCTGAACTCATGTAAGTCGGTTCAAGGTGAGGTCGACAACTGTGCTGCTGTCAGATGAGTTACGACCTGAAACGCTGTCCTCCAGATGGAGAACGAGACGATCCGGCTTTTAGAAAGGCACAGTGATAAAAGAGCATCTATGATGGTGTGGAGGTTAGTTCAGTGCACGTGGCATGTGACGCTCCGTGTGCAGCGGCGCGGCGAGCCTGCAGCGGCGCGAGCCTGCAGCGGCGCGGCGAGCCTGCAGCGGCGCGGCGAGCCTGCACGGCGCGGCGAGCCTGCAGCGGCGCGGCGAGCCTGCAGCGCGCGGCGAGCCTGCAGCGGCGCGGCGAGCCTGCAGCGGCGCGGCGAGCCTGCAGCGGGGCGGCGAGCCTGCAGCGGGGCGGCGAGCCTGCAGCGGCGCGGCGAGCCTGCAGCGGCGCGGCGAGCCTGCAGCGGCGCGGCGAGCCTGCAGCGGCGCGGCGAGCCTGCAGCGGGGCGGCGAGCCTGCAGGGGCGGCGAGCCTGCAGCGGGGCGGCGAGCCTGCAGCGGGGCGGCGAGCCTGCAGCGGGCGGCGAGCCTGCAGCGGGCGGCGAGCCTGCAGCGGGCGGCGAGCCTGCAGCGCCTTCAGCGGCGCGGCAAGCCTGCAGCGGCGCGGCGGCGAGCCTGCAGCGGCGCGGCCAGCAAACCAGTCGCATCCTCACTTCTGCAGCACTAACCAAGTTAAAAAATAAAAACTTAATTTAAAAAAATTAAATAATAATAATAAATACATTTGAATTGTAAAGCACTTTACATTTGAAACAAATATCAAAGTTGCTACAGGTAAAAAAATAGTTTTTTTTTTTTTAATTTGGATAAATTACATGATAATTGTTAGAATTATTCTGCTTTTTTTCCCTATTTTGAGTCAACATGTTCCTGCCAAAATACGAATGTTGTGATCAAAACTAAACAAAGACTAATGTTACTGCTGCTGTTTATTAATCAGGGTAAATACAGTTGCAGCCACGAGTTTAGTCAAAGGTTTTTTCTCCATGTTTGACAGTTAAGTAAACTTGTTTTAGGTCCATTAAATTTTCTTTATTTGCAAAAAGTTCAAAGAAAATCAAAAGAAACCAATTAAGACATCTGGAAAAGAACTGTGGACTTTCACAAGTCTGGTTCATCTTTTTGTACAATTCCAGATGTTTGAAGGGCCCACGTTCATCTGTTCAAACTACAACACGCAAGCGAGAGAACTCCATGGGAGAACATCACACCGTTCGGGGGGGAGGCCCGAAGATTGGAGCGGGTTTGGTGGGAAAGAGCAAATACTTTGTAAAGATTTGGGTGAAACCAGGAAGAGTGAATCTTTGATGACATGGCCCTCAGTTTTTGACTGAGGCTAAATTTGAACTGTTTGGAGGGCGTTTGTAGACGTCTTCCCAACAGCTCAGGCACGGGGGTGGCAGCTTCATGTGCTGTCGCTGATTTCTGCAGGAGGGAGCGGTGCACTTTACAAAACAGACAGCATCATGGATGTATTGAAACAACATCTCAAGACATCATCCAACAAGTTAATGCTTGGGTGTGGACCAGTGGACAAGGAATACCTCCAAACTAGGTGCAAAGGGCTTAAGGACTACAGAATGATAGAAGTGGAGAGGCCTTCACTAAACCCCTGACCTCAGACTTCTAAAAAAATGATGGGTGGCACCGAGGAGGCATGTGTAAGCAAGACGGCCCACAACTGGGCTCAGCTCCACCAGTTGTCCCAAGAGGACTGGACCACAATGCTAGTAGGACATTGTGAGAGGCTTGAGGAGGACAAGATGTTTGAGCCAAGTCAAACAGTCTCAAGGCAACTCAACCAAATTCCAACCAAGTGGATGTAAACTGACTTTGAAGACACTTATAAGAAAAATATTCTCTGTTTAACAATTTAAGGAATAAATTAATTAATTTCAGGAATCTAAACTGACCCAAAACGGAAAAGGTCTCCAAAATGTGTGTGTGCGTGCAACCATCTAGGTGTAACTACACCCTTCAGATGCACTGGATTATTACACAACAGACATGTGAATTACGTCTCCCTGTCAAAGTGCACTGCTGCCGGTGTTTTATGCTCGTTTTGTTCCATGTTTCAGGTTTTCTTACATAAACCTGGGCTGCAGCGCCGCACACCGCAGAAATACACTGCAGAGGAAAGAAAGAAGGTGGATGAGGAGGAGGCGGTGTAGCGGGAGACAGGAGCGAGGGGGAGAGAGAGGGAGGGGCAGAGGGGAAGGGCTCATATTGATCATCCGCCAGATGTGATGGATAGTGCAATAAGTGGCAGCGGCCAGTGGAGGTAGAGAGATGAGAGTGATTTCTGCTTTTCAAAGTCCTGATGAATGAGAGCGTCAGGCGGTGGTGGCTTCCAGAGGCCAGCACCATGATGGACTGCTGTGTCAGGAGGAGAGAAATTGAAGGAGAAACTAAGAGAGGTGAGAGGAAAGGAGGGAGGACAAGAGCTTTTTACAGAGGCCAGACTGAGAAGTGGGCGGGGGGGGGGGAGCATAGAATGTTAATAGACGAGATGGAGGGGGGTGAGATTTTAAGATGAGGGTCAATAAAGCTCAGAAGGAAAGAGGAGGACTGTGAGACGGAGATAGAGAGAAAGATGAGAGCAGGAGGGTGACAGCAGAGTGAGTTCATCTTTATTAATGGCCAACGAGCAGAGAGGGAGTTATTAAAAGGAAAAAGGATGAATGAAAGAATGAGTAGTGAACGAGGGGAGGGCTGTCGAAGGGAGATGTGATATATGCTCCCTCACCAGCTTTCTGAAATCCAATAATAACACTGAGGAATGAGGCCAGCTGGAGGACTGAGGGGAGGAGAGGAGGGAGGGAACTTTCCAGGGAACACCAGGGAGAGGCAGCGCGAGAGACTCTCATCACTGTTTTTAAAAAGTAACCCCATGAATAATTTCATATATCAGCATAATAAACCTAATCAAATTCATATGGGTTAACCGCATCAACTGGGCTGGGAACTGGTTCTAATGTAGTCTTTATTTAACTGATCATTATTTCCATGTTTGAATTAACAGATTTGCATGAATAACAGACCGTTTCTGTGTCTTATTCCACTCCACACCGTGGCAGCAGACATGTAGACGTAGATGTTACACAAGCAGCGCCTCGGTTTCACATACCAGCGAGCTGAAAACGGATCATTCCTACGTACGGAGAGAGTAGTGGAAGCCGAGGTGATTTCCTTATGTTGGACAGAAGAAAACAAAGCGGGCCATCAGAAACCTTCATCATCAACTGCTTTCTTCAGCACAGTAACCACACATTTCTTATTATTCATCAGCTAAAACACACTTCCAAATAAAATATAACCACAAAAGTCTATATATTTTCAGGTTAATCCAGTTTTTTCTGGTTGAGAACTTATATGTGGTTGTCTGAAGTCACTAGTGCTACTACAACCCAGAAGGAAACACAACTTTGTCACTTTGGACGCTTCGTTTGGGTATAAAGCTTCCACCCAGAGGTTTTAAAAGCCCGGTTTGCAGAGCACGGGTACTCTCCATCACTGTGACTATAAAGTCACCACTGTAGACTGTGTAAGAAGAACTGGACAACTATTCAGTTTCCGGCATTTTGCTTTTCCACTCTTGTTTAAAGAGTGTGGAGATCGCCTGCAACACGCCTGCAATGAATAAAGCTCCTGCAATAGTTTAACTTCTGCAATAAAAGCAGTTGCTGTTCCTAATCAGACAGCTCCAACTGCAACGTTGTCCGTCTTATGGAAAAACTAAATCGAAAGGTGAACTCATCCAACAAGGATGGTCATCCAACAGGTCCTTCTGAAACTTGATGCCCTCTAGCGTTTCGGAAGCCATCTGCTTCGCCGCTCTTCCACCTCAACGCGGAACTTCACGGACTGCGTCGAGCTGACGGCGTTCCCATTTGCGCCGAGTTGACTCAACTTTCGCATGTTTCTGCCCCCAAGTGGCAGCAGAAAGTCACAACACACAGAACCTCGCCGGGACAGTCCTTTCTCTCGGATTCAGCTCTCAGGACTGAGAATCTGTTGCAGCGTTGTGGACAGACGTTATCCACTAAAGATCTGCCCTGCTGTCAGACGCATGACCACCTGACATCAGCAGGTAATGACACACACCTGCCGAACACCTGAGAGCTCATGAAAAGAACAACTCTTACTTTTAGTAAAACACAATATTAGCACACCCAGTGCAGCAATAGCAGAAATCCCTTCATGAAACCTCTTTTCTTTCTTTTTTTAATGACCTCACTCTTGTATAGAAATCAATAAAACAGTACAGCTTGTCCTCACTTTGCCAAGTACTGACAGCCAGTCCTGAATCACCTCTAATGCAAAATGACCCACGCTGGCAACAAAAGAGTGCTTAGTTTGGCAAAAGACAGCTTATACTGGTACTTCAGTCAAAGCAATACAGAGGCGTGCATGCAGCAGGAGATGATGGAGGCGCAGAATTAAGGACGTGTGGGGACAAAAACACCAAAGTCCTTCCCTGAACCTCCTCAGATACCTGATGACTTCACTAAACAGACCAAAGTCGAAACATGAGGCTGCACCTTATATTTAACTGCTCTGCAAGAGGCCAAAAAATTAAATGTTATGCATGAAAAACACTTTCTGCAATAGACGGAGTGCTGTATGATCAATAAAAAACTAGTTCATATTCTGAATGAAAAAAAAAAACAAACAGTCAAATTGTGACCTTTCCAACTAAGGAGCCTTATTTAATTCTTAGAAAAATGAATTAAACTGAGCTGGAAATATTTCAGAGTGGCATCATGCAAAATTGATGGCTCTAGTGGAGATAAATAAACTAATACATATCAAAATGGTTCCGGGAAAAACAAATTTAATCACTGTTAATCTTATTTTTAAGGAGCTCTGTCTTGGAATAAATGTTTCTGTTACGTCTTGTGCCTCTGCCCTGAGTGCATGTTGGCCTCCCTTTCTGCTGATCTGTGTATCAGTTTAAATTACAGCCGTAGCCTTCAGGTTTTAAGTCCCTCGGGCTTCATAAATGTCTAAATCTGGGCTCGAATAATGGCAAAAGTGTGGCAAAACTCAGCGTCTATCTAGGAGTTTAGTAAGGGCTCCTTATCCAGAAGTGCCGTTAACATCTCTCAACTCCATACGACTGCAATATGAGCGCTCACAAGCTGTGTGGCTGGTTCTCCTTTGTGGCGACGCCGTTGTTCTCCGTGGAGACATCTTTACACAGCTGCAGAGTGCAAACACAACCTCATCAGAGCTTCAATTACAAGTCTGGCGCGGTCCAAATCCAGCGCACAAAAGGCTCCTGCTTTTTAGAGTAATTATCCTCTGTCACTACATTCTGTGCAACAGCGACATACTGGACAACAAGCAGAGGTAAACAAAGGTCTGTCCTCCCCAGGATGATTAAGTGAAAGTCTTCTGCTTTGTTAATCATAACCTATATGCGCTGCTGTAACGTGTATTTTTAGACTAACAATGGCTAAAATCTCTGTGTAATGGGAGAAGAACTGCTGGTGCTGATGACGAGTTTGATCTGAAAAAGATAAATTGCACTAAAGCCTGTTTTGAATCCACTCCCATTACGCAAATGTTATGAGGTAGTTTGTCTTGGTGAACAGCAGGTGGCGCCTGTTGTCTAAGTGGGATTTAAGAAAACATTATAAAAGAAGAGCAGATAATTAGATTACTTTGTAGAGAAAATGGCAAGAAAATGTCAAAGAACAAACTCTGATTGTTCCTTTTTGAAACTAAATGCAGAAGTATGAAAACGTGCGCTTTACTGAATGACCACTAGGGGCTGGCTTGAAAGTGAGTCTGTTTACTCCACATAGACGTCGTAACTGTTAAACGTGAACTCCCCCTGGACACCACAACACCCTCAGCTCCAGTCACAGCAGCAGACGTTCAATCCTCCGTGTCCAAACTGCAAATGAATCACGCATCCGTGAATCCACCGCTGGCTGATCCTGCACTGGACCAGAGTCAATTCAATTCACTTCAATCCAGTTGTATATATACAGCGTCTATTACAATACCAGTTGTCTGTAGGCACGTTCCAGAGACCAGAACATGAACAGAACATGAATTATTACATAAACAACGGCAGCTAAAAACTCCCCTAGTGGGAGAAAAACCTTAAACCAAACAGTGGCAGGAAAAACTCCGTTTTAAGAGGGAAGAAACCTGGACCAGGACCTGGATCATAAAGGGGGACCCTCCTGCTGAAGACCAGCCAGGTGCAGCAGGAAAAGGGAGATCAGGAAGAGAGGAAGAAGTACAGAGCGAGGAGAGACACAGACACGCCATCAAATGTACAAAAGAGAAGATACATTAGTATTAATCATCTGGAGAACTGAGAGTTTTATGTTTACAGGTCTACAGCAGCAGATCCAGGATGAAGCTGTGTTGAGGACCAGCTGCTCTAGTCTGGTCCTGCAGCTGCAGCTGTGACTACTGGTCCTGACACACTAAGGTTTACACCAACTAGATGTTTTACTGAACACAAACGTTTGAAGTTTGGTTTCAAAGGTGGAGGTGGAGGTGGAGGTGGTGGTGTCAGCCTCCTTCACCCAAACTGGAAGTTGGTTCCACAGTGATGGTTCCTGATAGCAGAAGACCCGCCAGCATCACTCTGGGAGAGGATGTTAATATTTGCAATATCACAGAGATGGAAAAACCCTATCCTGATCAAAATAACACCAAGGATTCTCACAGTTGTACTGGAGGCCGTCGCAAACACCATCTAATGTCCTTAAGACACGGCTGAAGTTTGGCTGATGGTTCCGTTTCATCTTCACAGACAAAAACAGCTGCGTATCATCAGCATAACACTGAACACTGACGCTGTGGTTCTGGAGGAAACTTCCCAAAGGCTGCATGTGTAAACAACAACTTATATTTAAATAAATATAAATATTCAATGGAGCTGCACTGGCTTAGAGTGAAAATAACAGAGAGGGTTGTAATTTGAGTTTAAAAAAAAAAAAAGTAAATTGATTCATCAAATTCATGCATCATTTAGCAACTTCCAGCAGCTTTCAGGCGAGCGAGTACTTTCCCTACTGGGGAGTGGGCAACACTGTTACCAGGTAAACATCCAGTGCTGTTTCCCCACTGATCCGTAAGAGAATATCCATACCAGTCAACGTCAGCTCCAGGTTTTCCTGGTTATCTACAACAATTCACCACATCCAAGTGTAAACAAACGTGGTTCAGAACCACAATAATGCAGACTGCAAGGCTGCTTCAGTTGTTTTTGTAACTTGCACAGGTTTGTGCAAACATATGAGGAATTTGATTCCGTTGTTTCATCCAAATTCAACTATGATGTAACTGACTTGACATGACATGATGGTTTTCCACAGTCCAAGACTGAGACCAAGTCCGCACCGTATAAGTAGGCGTCCAAAACCTGAATGCAGGAAATGGCACCTACTTCATTAAAGGTTTTCTGGGGGATGACACCTTCCACCATTGGCCTTTCAATTGGAAACCTCTCCAAGACCCAACATACAGGTAATCGCTATAGCAACCAAGCAAGTCAGCCTCCATCACAAGAGTGCTGCTTTCAGAAACTTTCAAAGGCCACCTGGAACCGTTTGAGGAACATAAAACAGAAATCGGTGCTGACTTGACCTGAAAACGCTCCACATCCCAGTCATTTGCAGACTTGACCAGATCACAGTTGCAGACTTTTTTACTGAGATTATTTTGTCAAAATGTCACATGGAAACTATTACACAATGTGTGAAAAATGCCTGGGTGATGCTACTTTAGAGGAAGGTCTTCCTCCCATAACGCACCGTCCTACAGGCTGCAGGTTCCAGCGCAGCTCGCTCAGTCCTCTTTCCATGTCTGGTAGAACTTGTTTTGGATGTCGTTGACGAGTTGTCCGGTTCGTTAACTTGGGAGGGTCCTGAAATGATCCGAAGGTAAAAGTCGTTTAACCTGAACGCCGGGGCTGCAACTAACGTCAATATTTATCACCAGTTAATCTATCGATTGTCAAAACAATTCAGCTAATCAAATTATGAATTTTGCAATGACTTAAACCAATTTATTCAACTATTAGGTTTCAAAATTAGCGTAAGATTGTTTAAGGAACGCGCCCACTCACAAGAGAAAAAGATTTCTTCTTTCTCAACAATATATGATTTATTTAACTAAACTTGCTGCTCAAATGACCATAAAATAAGCACAGGACAGGCCAAGTGCTAGATATATATATATATATATATATATATATATATATATATATATATATATATATATATATATATATATATATATATATATATATATATATATATATGTGTGTGTGTGTGTGTGTGTTCGTATCTGTGCTTTTTGCACCAACTGGAAAAGCCGAGGACTTTGGTCAGAGACCTAAGCACCAAACTGCTTCACAGATCCACTTTTACTCACCAAGATTTTGAATCTACTTGTTTTAGAATAGTTTAAAAGTGATTTTAATTTAAAAGATCAGGCCACTGCTTCAGTGGTGGACTACCAACTACTGATACTATTCCCAACAAAGTGGTTGTACGTGCCGAGTTGAAAGACTAAAGCAGCCGAACAAAGGGATGAGAGGTGAGGAGGAAAAAAAAGTAGAATGAAAAAGGAGGAGGAGCTGAAGCCAGACAAGCTCATTAAAAGGGAGGGCAGCAGAGTGACAAATGATGCTCGGAGCTGGCAGCATTGATCTCCACGCTCCCAAGGAGGATGTCCGTGCAGAAAGGTGCATGCAGACGTGTGTGTGTGAAGGACTGAGAAATACTCAGGTGGCACAGCTCTAATGGAGAGGCCAGAGCCGGCAGCCTGTTGACAGATGACTTGTCAGAGGAGAGGAGGAGGGAATAGCAGGGCTGCTGATTGGATGGTTGTACTAATGCTTGACCTCCTCTACCCGCACATCTGTCCCTCAGTGAGGCTGAAGACGAGGGGTGACAACAGGGGAGGAGGAAGGGGGGTGGAATGGAGGAGGGAGAGGAAAGAAGGGATAAAAAGTAGAGGAGAGGAATTATTTGAGGTGGGAAGTTAACCGGTTTTCTAGGTGCTAAATCAAGCACTTACTATCAATCAAAAGCTTTCCAGAATAACCTGTTTAAAAAATTATAATTACCAGAGCAAATCATCTGCAAGTGAAACTTAAACGGGACTCTATTGGTGCATTCCCAATCTGATCGGGGGGTTCCGGGTAGGATTTTCGTGGCCGGATCACTGACATCGTGTCTCCAGAAACAGGAAACGGCTCTGCAAAGTGGCCTTCGGGAACCTAGAACCGTTCCTGTAGTAGGAGCGGTACACGCCGTGGCCAGCAGGAACTACCTGGGGGAGGGCCTCTGCGGGTGGGATTTCTAAGTTACGTTCAGCCCTCACAAGCGTTTCGCTGCGAGTAAATTTGATGACGATGGCGATAACAAGAAAAAAAAAAGATAACTGGGCAGATGAGTCGGTTCACGGCACGTTGGCTTATTACGCCAATGAAGAGTAATGAAGGGGGGGGGCAGCTTCCCTTGTTTATCTGTTCTTCTTCTCTTTCTTCTTTTGCTGCGTTCTTCTTCTTTGTCTCCTTTTATGCTGTTGGCTGCTTGCAGACAGTAAAGAAATGCACATTCCTGCCATCAATGCTCAGCTGCGTTACTTACTCAGTCACCGGTTCTTGCGTGGCGCTTTGGTGTAATGAAAACACGCCAGCTGAAGGGGCTGAGGGTCGGTTCCTGTCTGGTGGGTTTACCCAGAATCCCCAGTCACCTGAGTAGGACCTGTGTCACCGAACGAATCACAATGGCGAAAATACAATGAAATCAACCTGAAAATTACCTAGAAACCCGGATGACCGTTGCTGAAATGGATTATGCAGAAGAGTGCTGAAAGGGTTCTTGGCCGTTCGAGGGTCACAGTCCAAGAAGATCTCCGTCGCTCAAGACCATCTGGTACATTTCAGTGCACTATGGAAGTCTGTCCCCGGACCGATGAGACCAGACGTGAGCTGTTTGGACCCATAAATGTTGTTGCTGGTTCGGGAAAGGAAGGAGGACACCTTCAAGCAAGAAAAACACTGCATCACAACATAATGAAACATGGTGGTGGTAGTTTTAGTAATGCTTTGGTGCTGGTTTGCTGCCTCAGACACAGGGAAACTTATTCAGGTTTACAGGGATCGTTAAAAAAGAGACACCAACGATATTGGAGGAATGGTGTAAAAGAGTCTGCTGGCTGCCCGTTATGATCACTGGGTTTCCTACAAGTCAGGACTCAAAATATTCATCTAAATGGATCCAGAACTTTTTGAAGGACACTAAAACTTGGAGTGTCCTTCTCAGAGCCCGAGGAAACACAAGCAGATCTCTTGAGGTTAATGTCCATGTGCTTTAAACCAAGAAATCTGTATGAGCTAGAACAATTATCCGTGGAAAAACAGACTTAGGTTTAGTTTAAGTCTGTTTTAGTTGGGAACTAATGTAGCAGACTGGAATCAGCCGTGAGTCACAAAGGCTGCTGATTATGAAGTGTCAGAAGGCTGATTGGACGCATTTGGCACATTTGCTTGTTGTTGTTTCTATGGTTTAACATTCTATTGATCCTTGGGGAAACTGCTTAATATTGCCTGAATATAAATCAGTAAAATAATGTAATTTAGCTCAGTAAGATTAAGATTCATATTATTGACAGAAAAATGTAATGTTTCTCTTTATTTACTCTTTATTCAAAATGTACCAAAAAAGGATTCCCTTTGAGGATAAATTAAGTATTCTTGAATTTAGTTCAGTGCATTATAAATGTATAAATAAATTATAAATGAGGTAATTCATCGTACAGACACACCAACGTCAACCGTGGGTTGGTGCTGATTGCTGAAAGCCGAAGACGGCGAACGCCACAAGGATCCTAAATATCTGTACGACACTTTTTAAAGTAATAAATCAAATAGTTGTTGGATAAATGTAGTCGCCCGGCCAGCGTTTCATACCTACAGAAAAACTGCCACGTTCGGCCAAAAGCCTGCACAAGTCATTCTGAATAAATGCCAACACTCATTTTTACAAATGATGCAACTTTGACTGACAAGTTTTTCATTAACTTTCCATTTTACTGTCCGTCTCAGTCACAGATCCCCTCCCCCACCGGCCCTCCTGCCCTCTCCACTCTGAGGGTGAGGGATGTGACAGGAGGATGTTTATTTAATGAGAGCAGTCTGGAGGGGGTAATGAAATCTACCCTAACACCATTAACAACCAGGCTATCAGCTCCTGGGACACACGTCAGCATGCAGCAGCCCTTTTGTTCTCAGCCTCAAGGCTGCCACCGGCCCAAAGGGCAGATTAAGGATCCTCTGAGTGCCGTTGAACCTTTGCTCAGAAATTAAAAAACTGACCACCAGTCCTTGCCGTGAAGCGCCCCTATCGTTTTTCACTTTGCTCTTTAGAAAATGACATGGAGGGCAATTAAGGAAGCGGGGCGGACGAGTATCAGACAGCATCTGCAGTGTGTTTGAGTGTGGGAGGTGGTTGGTCTGTTACCTGACAACACAGACACAATCAATCCCCCTTCGTGTTACGGTAATTGATGCTGATGGACGGCTGGACTACTCTTTCCCTCATACACGAGCTCAGACGGCCACAAGCCGACGCATTTACGGAAAGTTCGTGCATGCAAAGCAACACGAAATGGAACAAATAAGACCTCTTTATCTTCACTTTCTGCCTGTTTCCTGTCCACGTCTGGGCGTAAGTGCCACCCTGGTGCCATTATTCTTCCCTTGAATCACACGATATTTCCTGAAAGGCTAATTTTCTGAGCATTACATTAGCGCAAAGCTGCTGATGGCCACACAAAAGCCATGTAAATGAGCTGTGGGAGAGGCCCATCAGTCATCATGCCAGATGCGCTTTCCCATTATTATTTATGGACATAATTGGCTTGTGTTTCCTCAGGCAATGACTGTGCACTGATGGATCTGATGATGACTCTGCTCAGCCCAGCCATCAGGAAGGAACAGTCTGAAGGAAGGCAGAGAGAGAGAGAGAGAGAGAGAGAGAGAGAGAGAGAGAAAAGTTTGTGTGAGAGGCGGAGGTGGGGTGGAGCTATGTATCATTAAAAAAACAAAAAAAAGGGCTGTGTTAAATGATCCCATGTACCAGCTGAGCTGCACAAAATGAAACCCACCAAAGATGGGTTTCAGTGATAAATGCATCACTTTGCTGATTCAAACTGTTTTTATGAGTTCAGTTGAACGGCCCCAAATGTTAAAACAAATGTAAATTCACACATATTTCCATCCGCAAGCCAATGATGCAAGTTTGGCACATTGAGATTGGAACAGTTAGTGGAGTAAATACTGTCAGTCGAGAGCCATTAATCATAAGGAAAAGCAAGAAGGCTTATTTAAAAGTGCACCAGCTGCAGACTGCAGAGAATATAACGGAGAGTTACTGCTGCAAGTGGCTTCAGTGTTAGGATATCACTAGAATTTAATTGAATAATGAATCGTTCGACCCCAAAGGGTGATCATAACGTTGTAGTATGAATGGAGAATAAATAAAGATGAAAAAACAAACAAACCGTAAAATCAGTCAACATAGTGTTGAAAAGTAGGAGGCACAGCAGAGAGGATGTGTGGATGAAGTGTCCAGAGGTCACAGTGGATGTTTGAGGTGTCTCGGTAGACAACCGCTGAAACCCACAAACATTTGTTCCACTATCCAGAGTGCAGAGATGCTCCTTCACATCAACATCAAGGACCACACCGTCTATACACTGTGTGCACAATTTGCAGGCAAGTGAGTATTTTGACCGTAAAATAATTTTTATGCATATTTTCCAGCTCCAAGGTGTATTAACTTGAATGCTTACGGGAAATAGAAGAAATATCTGAAGACCGATGAGCTGAGTGAGTCTTGACGGACCAGATGGATGGGCCCGTGGCAGGGTCAGTAATGGGCACAGAGCTCCACTTCGACTTCAACCAGAATCTTCTGATGCAGCCACATCAACACGGACCTCAAGCAACGTGATTGATCAATTCGCTTTTCTTCTTTTTTGAATTCACCGCTGCCATTTCCTCATTGTTTTCAAGTTGAAAGAAAGTGGGGAGTGGTGGCCTAGTGGGTTACAGTGGTGGGAAAAATCTCGGGATGCGTCGTACATACATCGTGTGCACGATGGTGCTGCAGACAAAGGAGCTACACTGCTGCCCAGTGGTTGGTGGTGTAATTACAGAGCGACGCAAACGACGCAGAAGTGTAGAGGCCAGCGATGGCGTGGGGGCTTGTGAACACCCTACCACACATGGCGACGACGCAGTCCAGTCCTGCCGAACCGGACAAACATTGGCCAGAATCCTGCGGACGGACAGCTGAGAGGAACACCTGAGCCTGGATCGTATTCCTGGTACGTTGAGGAGCTTTTAGCAGAGGCAGCTGTGATTAATAAATAAACTGCTGCTGCTGGTGACAACAGCCAAATGGACTCGTCTTTCATTCTCCCACTACGCCGTCACCGACTGTCCCATCTTCACCACGACATGTCTGCCCCTGATAACAAATAGACTCTTATCCTTAGTGCTTTACATACACTTACACCACTGATGGAAAGTGAGATGAATAGTTTGTTCTATTTTGGACAATTTTTGAATTAACATCTATGTTTAACTCAAAACGAAGTCGGTTTTATGAGGACAGGTAGTGTCTGTAACCTGCGTCCAGTTCGGGGGAACAGCACAAGCAACATGACGTGAAGTCGGTCACAATCAATAAATCTGACCAGCTCACAGCTCAACACATTTTAGATCGATGTGGCTCCGAACAAAAAGCGACACGGTGGTGTTGTGTGAATGAGTCTGATTCCTACCAGGAGCAGCAAAAATCGTTTGCGTAAAACATAAAGATTAAAAGTATTAAATTGTAACTGGGAAAACATACTTAAAGAAACATATAAGTAGACTGATATGCAAATAATCAAATACAAATTTGCCTAGTTTTCCTTTTAAATCAGGCTGCACCTAATGATGTTTTAAGTGAATGACTCCTGTGAAGAAAATTAAATAAATTATTTAAAAAAATAATAATAACAATAATAAGACTCATGATGATGTTAAAAAAAATAAACCAAAACTTAAATCTAAATACACAATTAAATTAAATTATTTAAATATTAATATCTGTAATGAATATTACTGCTTGGGCAGAATAAAGGTCAAGTAGTGTAATTCTGTCAGCTCCACCTCGGTGGGCCGCGAGGAGGTTCCATTGGTGCTCAGGTGCGAGGAGGTTCCATTGACGCCTCAGGTGCCAGTTAAGTAAAAGCTTTGTGTCAACAGATGTGTAAAATGTTGTCCACTCAAACACCTCTGAACACCTGTGGACATGATGGAGTCGCGATTCAGGGCTGGTTTAACCCGTTAAAGGGGCTGCTGTGAGGTCAGAACCAGTGGGTGTGAAGACGCGGCACCGACCCCGGGATTGCTTGGTTGATTCGAGGATTGACAGAGGGGGCTCTGAGGTCGTCGACCTGTTGCTTTTGGGTGGAGGCTGATCTCTCTGTTTGGTTATCGGTTTTCTGCTGAGGCAGGCTGAGTGGAGGCGTACTCACGCCGTGGAAATGTTGCGTGTCCCAGTTTGTTGTCAGTCACACCGGAGGCGTGGACAAGTCCAGTCAGTCTGCCTCCACCTCTTCCCGTTGTCTGGTCTGTGTCCTTTTCTTACACTTTAGATCCCTGCATGTGCTGCTGCAGGTGCACAAAATATCTCAAACATCAAAATACGCCAGGGAAGCTTGGAGATTTCATTTTTTTTTTTTATTTGGCCCAGAAAATATTGTGCTTTACAACTTATGTTGAGCATCTACTCTTGTTTGTCCTGTGCTTGGATACACCGTGATGCATGCAGGTGATCAGTTAGTGACCCAATACGTCAGGTTAATTGAGGACACTAAATGTTCTCGAGAGGTGAGTGTGTGGAGTTGTTTGTCAGGATTTTCTTTCAATGTCACAATTCAAATATACGCCAGTGCAGCGCAATTTAATTTTTATTCTAATTATTGCATGAATTAGAATGATACATTGATGATGGCCGGGGAGAGGGAAGTCTGCCCCCGTGACCCGACCTCGGATCAGCAGTAGAAGATGGATGGACGGATGTGAATGTTCACGTTTATTCAATCTGCACGTGGCACTGATCTCACATTCTCTCTTTTACAGCGGGCAGATAAAAACTCTTCGGCGTCCTTGCTCGGTGTCTGGGTTTGGGTTCCTGTTTGGAGTCTGCTGCTCTGATATTCACAACAACTTTCCTGTTGTTACGGTTACTCAACACAGCAGATGTTGGTAAGTGCCACAATCTACAAGCAAAAACATTTAAAAATGAGTGAAATCGTCATCACTTATTAAACACACTCTCAGGCTCTGGCCGTCTCTGCGACACATCTCTCAGCTGATGGAGGATGTCACTGTTACAACGTGAACGCCATCTCGTCCAGGAGAAGATTGATGCGTCCTCCATCTCCGTGACTGACAGGTCGCATAAAGATCTGAATGTGGGACTCCGAGCTGTCTGGCAGCCGGGCCCCGTGTGAGGAAGGGACAGCGCTCACACGGATGTCCTGGGGGCCTGCGAGGGAAGACGAGGCCTCGGGCTGGCACTGTTCTTGAGACGCCTACACCCCTGATGGAGATGCACAGTGTGCAAGCTGCTATTCTGAGCGCTGCATGTAATTTGGCGTTATGCTCTCATGGCATTAACTTGTAATCTTAATTAATTCATGAACATTTGGACACATTTGGATGCATGATGATCCTTCCAGTGATATTTCACACAGCAAGTGTGTAATTGCCATTTTGCGATGCCTAGAAGGGAGGAAAACTGGACTGAGCCAAATTAAATTAGACTGAAATGCAGTTATACACCTAATTTTATTCTAGATGACTCGTTCCCAAAACACAGAGCAAAATGATTAACTGGTTCCACAGATCGCCTCTCAGATGTTCCACTCTTTTACTTTTGTTTGCGTGTTGGTTGACGGTGGAGGACCAGGCTTTTGCTTCCATCTGCTGGTGAATATCTGAGCTCGTTTCAACCATTCCTAATTAAGAAGGGTTCCTAACCAAATGAAATCACTCAGAAGGCTTATCCTGGTTGAATTCTCAAAATATGATAAAAAAGGAGCTTCAATTCTGCCTGTACAACTTTAGCATTGAAAGAACAGAAGATAAGGTCTATATCTTCAGGGGTGCACATATGGGTCCTCGAGGGCCGGCGTCCTGCAGGCTTTAGATGTTTCCCTGCTTCAACACACCTGATGGACATCGCTGTGTCACTAACAGACTTGTACAGACCTTGATGACATCCCCATGACGACCCTTAATTAGAATCAGGTGTGTTGATGCAGGGGAACGTGCACAACCTGCAGGACACCGGCCCGCGAGGACCGACTAGGTGCACCCCTGTCTGTAGCTGTTTTCATCAATGTTGGACTCATTACTCAATACAATCATCTAATTCCTCGTTACACTCTAAAACAGACTCTTCAGCTTCAATTTCCAAGTAAAAGTGACTCTTTGACATATTTTTGCAAAAAGTAAAGCATGACATGCAGCCTTAAAGGTAGGGTAAGTGATTCTGTGACTTGTAACCCAACACCTTCTGTTACACTGTCCAGCAGCTGCCTATCTTGCAGGTAGAGTAAAAACAGGTGTCTTTATGACTGGCTCTGGCGCTGTAAACGGGAAACTAACTCTAAATCATCACAAATGCTGTTCCAGCCGGTCACTAACGGTCACCGATCGCCACTTTTTTCTTCCTGTGTCTTATTGATATTTTATGTGACATCATCGAAATATCGCTTACCCTACCGTTATTATAACACTGTTTTTTTTTAATGTGACAAAAGATTAATATCAGCAGAAACATTTATGGTCCTTATTGTGTTGCGCAACTAACTCAAAGATTAGAGAACATCTTCACCACTTGGACTGCGCAGGTTCCGTCTAACAATCAAATGTGAAAAAAGTAAATGAACAGGGACCTAATGCTGATTTAAATGCTTATATTCTCAGATCATTAGGTCTTACTACTACTACTTCTGGAACAGGTAAATAAACATTGGCGCCTTTACTTCTTTAGGGGAACAAAGTAAAAACTGTCTTCCACAAAGCTGTCCAGTAAAGTTAGACGGTCATAAAATAAAGTCATCTTCATCTTCAGGGGACCATGAACATCTGCACAAACCTTCGTGTTGATCCAAACAGCAGTCGGTAAAATGGCTAAAAGTGTAAAAAAATATAAATAAACAAATAATATCCAGTCAGTGATTAAATAATCCAGTCATTTTATTGTATCATATAAAGATGTTCCACCTGTTGTCTTACTTTCCTAATGTTTGAACCTAGAAACACACGGGACAGTGAGTTATTACAATATGTGTGGACAGATGGACACGGTTTTGATTAAAAATGTTCCTCAAGCACTTTCGCTGGACTTTTGACCCGTCCAGAGGACAAAACCTTTTTGGTGCATTAAAACAAAAGTTTTAATTCTGTTATGAGTATAGGTATTTAGCCTCGAGTGCAAAAAAGAAGCATGAAAATGTGAACTACTAATGCTTACAGTGTCAAAACATGGCAGGAAAAGCGTTGCGACCTGTAAGATTTTAAATTTGTTTTCACCCCTCCTTGGTATTTTTATCTCGTTTTTTGCTTCATAACATGAGATTTAAATATTCTGATAACAGTTCAGGTTTGATAATGTTTAATGTAATGGATCAGAACTAAAAAGTCCAGCTTAGTAAATTAAAATTAAAAGTAAAATGTAGAAAAATAGTGCATTAAAGCCACTCCCTAAAGCAATACCACTTCTGACCACAAGGAGGCGTAGATCTGCTGCAAACATAAAAAAGGCACTGACGTAGGTGTGCGAGTGAGACAGGATGGTCCGACAAGTCCTGCGATACCCATTTGTCCTGCTGGAGGGTCTTTGTCTTGTGCCGGAGGAACAGCTGTGATGCGCCGCCCCCATGTGGTCAGACATGGTATTGACACACAGACAGGCTTTATTATACTTCATCCACTTCCCCCTTTGTTTCCAACACTTGATTGGGATCTTGTGCTGAAAATGACCTTCAAAACTCGTAACTTGTGTGTGTAGTCAATGTTGTGGACTAATTTTGCCAAAAGGTGGCGACTCCTCCCGGGTGGCGACTCCTCCCGGGTGGCGACTCCTCCCGGGTGGCGACTCCTCCCGGGTGGCGACAACATCACGGTTTGCTGAGTAGGCGGTGCAACAGGTCGACTGATGATTATTTCCAACCATCCGTGCACTTCTGTTTCGTCTTCCCGTATTTCGCGCAGCACTCACTTTACCCTCACGACTCTACCGGCGGTTGCGTGAATTTTGGGGAGCACGTGAACACGCACGCACACACAGTTGATGGTAATAACAGGAGACGGAAAAACAAAGTAACCGACATTGGCAAGATTACTTCAGTTACATGTTTTACATGTCGGATGCGATTCGTTTTTAATTAATTGCCCAGCGCTGATGAGCTTCTTGTGTTGATCAGGTGACACAAAACCCTCAAGAATCCAGTTTAATTCCAGGTTTAAGGCAACGAAACAGGAAGCATGTCAGGAGGGGTACGTTCTTTCCTCAGAGCTCTGAAGAAGTTAGTTCTTCGACTGCTGCCCGTAAAACATCCCAACAGCTCATTGTTGGCAGCGCAGTGCTAATATCCATGTTTACGTCATTTACATAAAATTTAAACGAAACCGTCTCTGCGTGGACCCCTTTTAACCCCCCCACCAGCTGATATTCAGCTTATGTGCTTCATGGAGATGTCATCAAGTCCAGGATGAACAGCTTGGACTAAAAACGGAGCGTCACAGTTCAGGAGAAGTTTAAAAAAAAACAAACAACAAAAACAATACCTTCATTCAGTGTTGACCATGAAAAAGAAACAGCATATGGCTTCTCTGAGTCAGGACGACGCCGGCGTTTCCTGTTGATCGGGATTAGATTCTGGGGTGTCATTGATCCGGTTACTGCAGATGTGAACTCTTTACAAAAACAACGACACAGCAGGGCTGTTACACAACTACCTGGATGATGTCGGGGGCCTTCGTGACTCTGATTTGGGTACAGTCTGACTTGCTGCGACCTCCTCTCTCTGTCGCACTCGTTTTCTCGTTGCCCTCCGGCTGGCCGCTCTGCTGGTGGCCAAACTCGAAGCTGATCCTGAGTTCTCCCATCTGAGAGCGCGGCAGAACATCTGGGATCCACTCCATCACAAATGGGCTGGCCTCCTTCTGCTCTGCGGTTCCGGGTCCTGGCGGAGGACAGTTTTAGGGCGACAACGGACAAACTAAATAAATAAATAAATAAAACATTCACCCACCAACTTTGAGGAAGGTGCGAAGCTCCATGGGCCTTATCGCCTGCGGTCGATCCGTCCTGCATCCCTCCAGTAATTCCGGCTCTGGCGGCGGCTCGGGGCAGTGGAAGCGTGAGTATGAACCATCTACATTTTTCACAAAACTCTGCGTGACCTCGAGCGGCAGCTGGCAGACGGACATGTGAGAGAGAAGAAGAGCAACTCTGACGCTTTATTAAATTCACACTCAAGTGTTCTACAGTTTCTACAGTTTGCTGATGCTCATGTTTGACTATTTTCTTCATCTGACTGAATGAAGAGCTCTCCAACACATCCAAACAAAAGACAAATCTTGTGTTACTCTATAACTTGGTGCTGATATATGTTCGTCCAGAGAAGATCCATCCTACCGTAGGCACTAAAGTACCCTCTACCCGCTGTGAAGGTGCACGTTTACCTCTGGAGTGTCAAAGGTGCGTTTGACCTGCAGCAGGTTGGTGATGTGCCAGGTGTATTTGGAGAAGGAGCCCAGAGGAAGTCCATCATTTTTCACAACTGTTGACGTCCAAACAGAGTGAAAGAAATTCATATCTGAAGACATTTGATGAGTTTTTTCAGCCAGGTTTACTCCAATCTTTCAAGTGAAATACTTCACTACCATTAAAAAGTGTCTAAAAAGAGTCAAATTTTTAATATTTTAATGAGAAATATGAATTTGAAGTGTAAAGCAGCTGAAACATTGCGACGTAACTGAATTGTATCTTGGATATCTGAGTTTAACACAAAAACCAACAGCTTTAATAAACTTCTTCTTTTTTTTAAATCAAGATTTCCAGGCACACCAGTGCAATTACAGAAGTAATCACTGACTTTAAGATGCTTAAACATCCCTCACCTGTGGTGAAGTTGGGTAGTCTCCTCTTCTTGGATCCCAGTGACAGGCGCTGCTGCAGAGCATTGAAGAACTCCTGCGGGATGTGGTAGACGAGCGGCCGAGGTTTTCCTGGTGAGGAAAAACAACAAACTCTCATCTAAAGACAGAACTCCTGCAGAACGGACACACTTCGTCCGAAAGACAGACAGCTGCGCTGTTGGACGGCCGTTGTGGGACATCATTTCTATCTCGTACCATAAGCGTGTACCTCACAACATCTGTGACTGACAGATGAAACTCAACGCTTTAACTTTCTACAGACCACACACAATCTGCCATCGTTTGTTGATAATATAGCCTTTGACACTTCTGTCAAACTTCGGCCAAATCTGTGGGGAGGATGGAGTGACCTGCCAGTCCTGACTTCAACTCTGCTGAACTCTTGTGGGATCAGCTTGAGCTGTTCGTGCCAGCGTGACCAACACTTGGGACAAATGCTGGTTGAAGAATGGGAGGCCGTCCCACATTAGCGTGACCAGGCGGTGACCAGCATGAGGAGGAGGAGCCAGGCTGTTGTGGCTGTTTGGTTCTTCCACACGCTACTGAGGCTCCTGTTTGTCAAGTGGATAAATTGTTAAATTACTAATATGAGCTGTTTATTTAAACTTCAGTCAGAGAATTTGGCACATTTTTCATGTGCACTCCCACATACTCGGCTCTGCTGCTCATCCTTTAAATGCATGTTCCTGACAAATGTGGCACCATTTAAAAGGGAAATAAACAGGCTTTCCAACCGTATAAAATGTATTGCCAAGAAGCATTGTTACAATACAGAAATAATCCACCAAACACAAATTTACTTACTTTTTGTGCTAAGATTATGTATCTACACATTTTCTATAATCAAGTCTTTCCTCTCCATATCCTTCTTAGAATTTTCCCAGTGTTCCCAGTATCCTTATAAAAAGTATATTTCATTATTTGTAACAGTTCTAACCAGTTGGAGGCACACAGTTCCTTAAACTCCTGCAGTTATTTGTTTATGCGTTGAAGACGTGTGGCCCTCCTATCCAGTGACGGTTTTACGCTGCCCTCTGGTGGTCAACTCGACCACTCCAAGCTCAAATCAGACAGTTCTGAGTTGGTCAACATTTGTTTTTCCACTCGCTTTTTGAGGACTGACCACAGATCCTTGATGGGATTAAGATCTGGCGAGCTTGCTGCGTATGAAGCCATGATCTCTGACCCACCTTGGGGATCAATTTTGCTTTGTGGCATGATGTTGCATCATACTGGAAAATGCAAAGACCATGATCACACTGCTCCTGGATTGTTGGAAGAGGTTGTTCTTAGAGGAAATTTTGACATCCATCAAGAACAGATGGGTTCTCAGGATGTTTCACTGCTGGCATGATACAGCACTTATATCAGCGCTCACCTTTTCTTCAGTGCATAACTGATTTTTCAGATTTTACAAAAATCTTGAAGGGGGCCTTATCAAGAAAAGCTTTAGGCAGATTAAACTGTTTAAACGTTTAAATCCATTTTTTATTCAAGTTCTTAGAAAGGTTGGAACAAGTTACTGGGATTTCTAAACAAATATCCATCTCACCATCAAACTGGAAGTGCATAGTCTGGTGGATCCGCTCCGTCACACTGGCCAGCCACTGATGGAAGCCCATCGTCACTGTGTGCTCATCCACAACCTGGGCATTCCCTAAATAAATAAAAGACAGAGATTATAAAATCTGTCTTGAGTATCAACCCTCTAAATCAACCTGCCAGGTTCAATTAAAAGCCTGAGAGCCACTTTATTTAGCAATACCACTTCAGGCCACATGGGGGCAGCAGACTGTGAGAAAAGTGCACCTCTAGTGGGATAAAGTGGTAGTACAAGACGTGCCAGACTGCTCGTTAGCACTGTTTTATCTGGGGCTCTTCTCTCACAGCTGATCGATATGTGGTCAGAAGTGGAGTGATTTTTTTTTTTTCGTTTAGCCACCAATTAAATGTTAAAAGATGCTACAGTTTCCAGCAGTGCATCAGGATTAGAGCTGCAGGATTAAATGGAGGAATGATGGAGACAGACGTCTAAGACGATGTAAAGCTCTTAAAAGACAGGACACAAAATAAACATGTTCTGTGGTGAGACAGGCGGCACCTGCAGCCTTCAGCCCACCAACACCACCGGCTTTCCTCTGACCGGCTTTCCTCATGCCGGAGGCCTGCACTCCCTCCTTCCACGCTGCGGGGGAAGAGGCCACCGAGGGGGCTTCACAGAGGAAATTAAAGAACAACGAGATGGGAAAGATAAAAGATAGAAAGAAAAGGCAGGACAATGGAAGATTCAGAGCAAAATCTACTAGTGAAAAAAAAAAAAAAAAGTTCCTCTGCAGCAGATGTTTTATGAGGCGCGGTGACGAACCCACCAGAGGCAGATTCCTCCAGACGGAGCTTCTTGGCTTTTTGATGGGAACCGGCGGGTTCGGCCTGCTGCAGAGGTTTCTCACTGCAGTTTATCCTGCTGGAAGGCGTCCGTGGCCCACCTGAGAGGAAGAAAACCGGAAAACTGAGCAAGTGAGAAACAGCTGCTGAACGGGAAAGTGCAGAGGGAAAAACAGAAGAATACATCCAGTTTGTACAAATATCTTTCACATAAAGATTCTTATATTTCATTCATTATTTTATGTTTAAGCAAATTATACTTTTAATATCTTTATCATACTTTTCCCATTTCCTTAATTTGTTGATTTAAATCAGTCAAGCATCTAATTATTTCATTGTAATTTTAATATTAACATTAATTATCTAAAATTATTTACTTTTGGCTGATAGTTCTTTCATTCCCTGCTTAGTATAAATCGATTTATATAAAAT
Organism: Xenentodon cancila; assembly: GCA_014839995.1. Classification (NCBI taxonomy): domain Eukaryota; kingdom Metazoa; phylum Chordata; class Actinopteri; order Beloniformes; family Belonidae; genus Xenentodon; species Xenentodon cancila. Next base: position 3,081,792 of record CM026215.1, on the reverse strand, counting down.
TGTGAGTTATGTGTTCTGCAGTTCTGCTATTACAATTAATATTTGTAACACTTTTTTTATCTTAATTGGATTTTTACTTAGAATTAATTTTTTCACCAATTGTATTATATTTTGCATTTTTTTAGTGGGGCTGCTTAAATACTAACATGTTATAATAGTAAAGAGATGTTGCTGTTATTATTACTTCATGCTTTTCATCCACTATTTATGCACCGTATGAAGAAACATGGTTGAAACGCCAAAATAACCAGCACACTCGCATGATGCATGCTGAGTGTTGGGGGGGGGGGGGTATCAGGGGGTTTAAGGGTGGTGTCAGGGGGGTGTCAGGGAACGTCCCAATGAAAATGAATAGATGGGATGTGGAGGACTAGAGCGTAGCTGAAATTTAGCAGAGGGGGAAGATTAAAAAGACAATGTTTTCTTGCAGCAGCTCTACAGTCCAAATGTTTCACACTACAGGCCTCAAAGTTTTTGTTTTCAATTCCTCCAATGAATGCAATACAAAACTGGGGTAATACAAAATGCAAAAAAGGACTTTTCTGTAAAACATGTTGAAGATTTTTACTCCAGAAATACAAATGTCACGCGCATGTGTGCAGGACCCCCTTGTGCTTCTCGCAATAGCAAAGAAATATCATTTGGGGTATCGGTTCTCTTTAAATAGCAGCACTTCTTTAGCACATCAGATAGAACGTTGCACTTTCTGTCACCACGGAAACCTCAACTGTCACTCATAAGCGACATCAGATCAGCAGCTTCTTTTTTCCTGTTTACTTCCACTTTAACAGACTCAGCTCGAACTTTAAGAAAAACTTGTGTCCAGTATTTGTATTATCGATATTTATGGGGGGGGGGGGGGGTTGGGGGTTAATTATATTATGTATTAATCTTAAGTCTAGGACAATAAGCTGTTTAATACAAGTTAAAATAAGAAAAAACAACATACTATATTCACTTAGTGTTTACTTTGCTAAATGTACAGTACAATTATACGGTTGATTTAGGAGTACTAGGAGAGCTGCTCCTCTAAAACTTGCTAGAAGAACCAGTTGTGTTCACAAAGGTTGTGAAAACATTGTGTAACTAGAGACTGCAGATGTAATGACATAATCCTAACGTTGAAGCTTTTATCTGGTAGAATAGTTTGAAGCAACAAGCTCGGTCACTCTACCGCTGTCGGCGTAGCTGATGAATGCTGCAAACTCTGAAGCAAGCTTCTCGTTGCTTGCAAAGGCACAGACGCAGGCGTAGAAGTGAAGGCAGAGCTGCGGCGTGGCCAAACTGGAGGGAGGGTGACAACTGCCTGAGCCTCCTCCTTCTACGCCAGGCCTGTTTCTTCTCGTGCTGACTTGGCAGGAACAGTGGAAGACGCTCTTCTCGCTCTTTAAAGTTTCAGAAGGTCCAGCTGTGCCAACAGTGAAATGCAACAGGCCCAGAGGATGGTGGGAATCTGCGTGGCACTTCACCACCAGGGTGTCTTTGGAAACCCGCTGCACCAGGGGCCCGGGGGACTCCGTGGCCAGCCTCCACAGTTCCTCTCGAGCTTGAATGGAAGCCTGCAAGCCCTCCAGGACTGAGCTTTTAAAAGTCAGCGGCGTTGCCTGCTTCTGACACTCTATGGCCTGCTTGATGTGGACGCAGAGGCTGTCGGAGGACTGTTTGGCTGCTGCTGACTCCGATTCCCGTTGATTTGACCTCTGACCCTGTCTGCAGGAAGGCAAAAAGCAGCGGCCGAGGTTGATACGGGTGAGCAGGGTGGCGCCATCCCCGGTTGCTATGGCGGTATCCGTCGGAACCAGCTCGACAAAGCCCCACTGTGTGACTGTGGCTCCTCTTCCTCTGTGACACACCGAAAACACCTGAGCTCCTCCGCTGGACCCCACACCCAGGACCGCTCCGCCCTCCTGCTCCTTTTCTCCTCTCTCCTCGCTGTCTGTTATCACCTTCACCACCTCCACCGCGCACTTCTTGCTGATTTTACCCGTCGCCGAGGTGTTTCTGAGGGACACCCCGCAGGCCTTGTTCTTGCAGCTGAGTCCACGGGTGCCGTTGTAGACGCCACACTGGGGACACCTGCGAATGCCCCTGAGAGTGGCCCTGCCCAGGTTGGAGAGAAAGGAAGGAGTTGTGGATGCTGACTTCTTGCAGTCTCGTTTTGCTGCTAGAGTCGCCTTCGCGGCTGAAGTCTGAGACGAGGAGGATAAGATGACGCTGGAGGAGGATGACACTGTTACTCCATTGTCCATTTTGGGGTTCCACCACACGCTTTAGACGCTCATGAAGGGATTCAAACCTTGACAAGGAGTAAATAAAGCATATAGATATATTCTGAAAAAAGAAACAGGTTTCTATATTTCAACAATTTAATAAGACTTTTTTCATATATCATGATTAAACTTGAAATAAAGTTGCACTGGTTATTTAATCTCAACAGTTTCCGTTTTTATAAATGCTTCAAATAAATCATGTGTGTTTGAGTGCTGCATCTTCTACGATGTAAACAGCAGAGCCTACACTGACTACGACTTTTTAGTGTTTGTGTTTGAAACGAGTGTTCAAACTACCTGAAGTCCGCCTCTGTTTGGTCGAATCCAGCCGCATCAAGCCTCCGAAACCGTCTCGACCGTCGCCATTCCTCCTTACATCCACACAGCCGCATTGCGCCTGTAACGAGAGTCCCCATTGGACCACGAGAATCACGTGGGTAAACAAAGTTGGGGGAAGGCGCCACTGCAGTGTGGAATCATGGGAACTGTAGTTGATTTGAGCTCAGGCAGGTCAAGGCAGCGTTGATACCTTTTTCATTTTTTTTCCCTTTTGATTTTATTTTTATTCAAATTTACAGCATTTTTTTTTAACAGTTGATTTAAAACAAAAAATAAGTTACACAATAAGTTGAATCCAACGAAAGCTGTTAGTATTTACAGATTTTTAAACGGTCATCACTTCAAGCCTGTAATGAACTGGTTATATGTCCAGACTCATTTATTGACAACTTCAATACTTCTGTAGAAATGAATTAACAAACTACAGTGACTGGTGTCTACTAGTGACCGCTGGGGGCCCCAAAGGCAAGGAAATCTTTAGGTTAACAAGTCTGATTTTGCAGCAGAAATAAACATATTTTTACTGGTTCAAAAACAGCTTTAGTATCCGTTATTAGAGCAATGCCTACTTTGTTTTTGTTTTTTCTTTCTGTTTTTACCAAATTAGTTAAAAGTATATAATTTATGTATGTTATGTTTTAATTTCAAAAGAACATATTTGGTTGTGTCATTAGTTTTACTAAAGACCACCATGACTGACGGGAGGCCCTGGGAGGGGCCTGGAAGGGGCCTGGGAGTGGCTGGGAAGGGCTGGAAGGGGCCTGGAAAGACCCTGGGAGGGGGCCTGGAAGCGCCTGGGAGCAGTTACGACCAACCTGTGCAGAGTGCCGGATAAACGCAGCAATCATTCCATAACCTTCGTAACCTTCTGTGAAGGTTCACCAGCAGCTCCACAGCTCCTCCAGTGCGGCTCGGCTGAAGGACCGGCAGGTCCGGATCGGTGGGTTCTGGTTTCATGACCGTCCCAGCAGGTCTACTGTGATCCAGTTAATGTTTTGTGTGAAAGCCAGACCATATAAAACCAGCTTCACGGGCCCAGCAGAGCTGCTGCTCCTTTCACCTCGTTCAACTCGTTTTGGACGTCGTTTCTGCAGTGACACTGTGACATGTTCACCGACTTAACCAACAATTTTAAAGTAATATTAATTAGCATTGTGGGTTAGTATAGGCCAACTCAACCAAACTAAAATAACTTATTGCACAAAAGGTAAACTCAATTACAACACACTTGTCCAGTTCCATTTTTAGGACTTTTTTCCCCTCTGCTTCATTTGATGGATGGGTTTCAAAAATGAGATAAGAGTATAAATGACTGTTTTTTTACATCAGCGTTTTAATGGGACAAAGCAAAAACACAAACCATGATACTGACGCATGAAACAAGAACTCCTCTGGCCACAAACTGGCTGAAAACATTCATAGGCACCACCTACCCTCTGGTGATTTTTGGTTAAATTAAAAGTGACTTAATAAGGCAACATAATGGATCTTCCAACTGTATTAAGATGACGGTGGCCACAGTGTAAAAATCTGATCTTTAAGAGTAGGTTTCTCAATCTACATAGCAAAAAAAAAACAAAGAAAACAATGTCATCAAAACAGAATAACTTAAATGAAGTTCTGGTCAGTCTAAATGCTTTTGCTTTACACAGCGATGCTGCTTGTCCTCCAGGCTGCTGGAAGGATGAAATGATGCTCTACTGCACACAGACCAGCGCCGGACAGGATGCTACTACTGGACAGCTGTTTGTCTGGAGTCCTTTTCCACAGCTGGCAGCAAGCGCGCTTCCTTTATGAACATGTCTTTATACAGATTTAGTACAATTTGACAGACGTTTTAGTTATTTACATAAGAAAGGTTTCCAAATAAAATCAGAAATAAAGTGGAATGAAAACAACTGATAATCCCATAATTTCAAATTTCGTGGAAAAGATAACCATAGGTATTTGTGCAATATTTGTCTGCCTTTGAGTAAGATAATAGTGACAGTAATCCCTGCAATTGTTTTATTTGAGATAGACTAATTTAAAAAATAAAGTTGACAGCCACTATTTTATAAACATAAAAAGTTCTTGCGTGTCACGTGATTTGATGGCGTCACCTTGACTTTTCTTCAGTCCTGAAATGAATCACAAAAGGCAAAAGCTCTTTGTACAATGTCAGCATTTTAAAGTTGCCAAAACAAAAAACACAAATAGAACACTTTTCTGTCATTTGTAGCAAAAACAAAAAACAAAAAAAAGAAAGAAAAAAGGCGTAGTCCTTTTTAATTCAGGAGAAAATGACCAGGACATTGTCTTGGTGAGTAAAAGCATCAGTTCATGCACACACTTAAGCACACACGCACACGCACTTCTTATCCACAGATGGACTCCCCGTCGCTTCAGTCCGGTCGATGACTCGAAGGAGCGCTGAAATCTAGCCGTTTTGTTGCACCCACTTCCCCCCCTCGACCTGCCAACACCTACTTTTCACAGAATGACTTGACAAGACCCTGAGAGCTCGCTCGGACTTGTGTCACCAAAGTAACTGATGGACAGAGCAACGGTGAGATCGACAGGCTCCAACAGTGAAGGCAAACAAACAAAAAAAAACAACTCCTCGTCGATACGCGTCATGTGGCTGTGTTGCAATACTGTGGACTATTGAGTGCTTTCTGCGGCAGAGTTCGTTGCCTCCTCTTCCTGTTTGATTGTTAAATATTGTTATAAAATTATCCCCTTGCTCTTTGGCTCTGAGGGGCTGAAAAAAAAGCTGCTGTTTTAACAAAGATTTACAGGACATTTGCTTCTTTTTTAACTAAACTTTCTTTTCTAGAAATATCTTGACACATGGTATAATTTACATTTGGCCAGATAATACACCAAACAATAAAATGGGCCCAGGAATGCAAGGTGCATTAGCAGTAGCAAAGTGTGAATATTTAGGTGTGAATAGTTATCTTTACACTTCCAGATTTGGGCAGTGGGTGAGGTTTGGAGCTGGTCAAGTTGATAAAATGGCGTACCAGCTTCACTAACAGTAATTTTGTGATGTGACAGACTGAGCACATCTGACGCGCTCCTTCCCCAGCAGAGCATCATCCTTGTTGCTTCGGCCGCGAAGAGAGGGGCTGCTGTGATCAGTGGGTGTGGTAGCCGGCGGTGCCCATGCCCGCCTGGTTGGTTAGCACTGTCCCGTTGACTCCCTGTCCAGGCTCCACCATGCCGCCGTTGCTGATGGCGCCCACTCCCGTCCATCCGGCTCCAGCATGTAAATGACTGCAAAAAACAAAGAAACAACAATTATGGGTCTGAATAAGGAAGAAAGCAAAAACGGACAGTAACAGAGTAATTAGGAGTCACTCCGGGCTTTCAAACTGGTGCTAGAAAAATGCAATAGTACTGAAACTAAAAGTGTCATGAAATGAAGTTCTTTCTTGGTCTAATAAATGTTTTCAGAAAGCAGAAACCTTTTGGGAGGGAAGCATGGGGTCAATCTATGTAAAAACACCCCTGAAACACTCACAAAGTCAAAAAGTGACTTGTGTTTCTCAATGATTGGGACTTTGATGAAGATCAGACTTCATTTTAATGGCAAATTAATGCACCTGCCACTGTACCTTAATTAAAAAAAAAAAAAAAAAAAAAAAAGCAACAACAATTCAGTAAATCTAAATAATAAATAAAATAAATGGAGGAAACTAACGTTAAAGTCAAGCCTGATGTTAACTGTTAATGAATGAATTGTTGGTTTGGAAGGCGCACATGCAGTGCTTTTTGTGGCGTTAAAACATTTGGATGCATCTATGTGGATGTGTTTTTGTCTGGCTGGTGGGACATTACACTACAGCTCCCTCAAGTCAAACGGTGTTCCCACAGCTTTGACTTAGTCTCTTCCACAGATCAACGGTACCACATCATTACTGGACATAGCAAGTACAGCCTGGGTATCAGAATCTGGACCGGGTCTTTTTTCCGTTCCCTTCTTAGAGTACAAACTCGTTCTACCCATCGCCCATTCCCATCCTGAAACTATGAAAACATCTTCTAACTGTGGGGATTATTAAGGAAAAAGAAATAAATAAAATAAAACCTATTTTGCTTCCGTCCACTCACTTGTAGCCCTGCTGATCCCAGGTCTGTCCGTAGACGCCGTAACTTGGCACCTGCCACCCGTTGGGCACATACTGACCGATCTGCTGCGTGTTGCCGTACCACTGACCCCACTGACTGTAGGGCTGTGCTGCGAAGCCCAGCGTGTTCTGCTGAAAAACAGAACAAGGTTTTAGAGGACAGGACATCACACAACAGTGACGTTTAGACCACCGGTCTGATTTGTGATAGCTCGACATACCTGTGCCATCTGTACCTGCTGAATGGGGCCTTGGACCATGTCTGTTGTTTCTTTGCCCCAGTAACACTTCACAACATACCCCTCTATGGAAGTACCGTTGACAGAAACTATGGCATGAGCTGCTGCCTCATGAGAGTTGAATCTGGGGTTTAAAAGAAACAAATCAAGTTAATTCTACAAAAACTGCAAGTACGTGGCAGTTCTTCTAAGTCAAATACAATCACAACATCTGTTTCAGTAAAGTCAGCTTACCTCACAAAAGAGTAGCCCTTCTCTGGGAAAACACGGATTTCCATTATTTGGCCAAAAGGTGAGAAGGTCTGTCTCATAAGTTGCTCTGTGTGTAAGAAAAATAAAAATCAGTTGAAGGTTTCAACACCAGAGTTTGATGTTAAACTAAGCGTCACCTGTGAGGCCGGATGTGACTCCTCCGCAGTAGACGGTACAGTTGCTGAGGCTGGACTGGTTCACCACCTCATCGAAAGATAGCTGCTTGGTGCTGGTTGCTAAGAGACCAAAGAGAAACCTTGTTAATCAGCGCTTCTGCAGAAATATGTTAACTTCTATCTCGTTTCTTCAATTCCCATCAGACTGACTCCTAAAGACAGAATGAGGAACTTGATGAAGATGAATTTTCACAATCTGATATTCAAGCAGCGGCCCTGCAAGACTTTTGGTTTATTTTTTTTGGGTTCAGGTTTTGAAAATCTTCAGAACAAAACCATTTTAAACAATTATTTTTTTCTTTTGCAATTTCTTCCTCTCCGTTTCCTTCCGGTTAAATTATTTATAGTCACAGTGTAATATTCTGTTATTATGAAGTCCTGACAAAAACAATAATCGATCAATAATCTATTATAGACGGAAGACAGAATGCAGGTAAACCCGCTAGAACTGGTCGACTCTGCTGCTTGTCGTAGGTGAGCTGTGGTGTTTCTAACGTCTGCCAAGCAGTTCGTATTTGAAACATGTGGTGTATTTCTAATTGTGGTTCCCAACATGCAGGTTTCCATTAGAGGGGATGTGGTCTTTTAAAAGACCTCAAACTCAGCATCTGTCTCCACTACCAGCAGTGGCACCACAACAAGAATTTCCGGTACATTCTGCAGAGCTGAAACACGTCCCTGCCCTGCCGTGGGTGAGGTTCTTCAGTGTTGAGTGGACGTGCTGTGAGCGGGACATGTCGTCGCTCGGCCGTCTCGATGTTCCCTTTGAGCAAAAGTTGCCTCTTCTCATTCATCACCTCAATCGCAGAGCAGGCCACAAACCGACCTGCAACCATCTCAGCTCCTCCTATTCTGATGTCATCATTATAGTTTTTGTTTTACCATCATCTTCTCGTTAATTTGTAAACAAAAAAAGTGGTCCGTTATCACCACCAAGTAGTACGGAGTGATAGTTCCAAGTTAGTAGATCCTTCCGGCAGAGAACAACCACGACGGTGGTCGACTCCGATACAATTCCAGTTTCCCATTAAACCGTTACTGTTGCTGGATGACAAGGAGCCACTGCACAACTGTAATCAACCAAGGAAAAATATGAGGTGCCAGAGAAGAAACCAGTTTCCAAAACATTTTTGTAAATAGGAATTTTTCGTTGATTTTACATCTTTAACTTTTAGGAGATATTTCTCCACTCATCCATCGCCGATCCATCGTCTGACATGCACTAGCAGTGACCTCCTATAAATGCCCATCACAACATGACAACCTTTAAATGACATATTTTAATCACTTCCTCATCAATCATTTTAATCATTTTGGTTTTTAGTACTTTCTCTCTTTCTAAAGAAGTGAATTTCTTCCTTTGAAGGGAAAAAAAACGTTCCTTCTCTGTTTTTTATGAAATATTACAGTTTCTATCGAACACACTTTAATTTCCTTCAGCAGTTTGACTGAGTGGAACCAAACCCACTTGTTTAGTTTAATACAGTTTTAGTTCATCTTTGCTTCATTGTAGCTACTTTATCATCATGTTTGTCCTGTTAATTAAATTAAAAAAAAAAAAAGCTTTTTTTTTTTATGTCAGTCTGAACAATTTGTTGTTTTTTTTTTTTTATTTATGAATCAACACTGTTATCACCAGAGGTGCACTGCAAGCAAATATGAAGGTAACAGGATGGGAGAATAAAAGCAACCTTCTGCTGATGGATTATATTGCGTCTGGTTAAAAAGGAAAATCAAGCGTGTTTTAAGCGTTTTAAACCCTTAAGATTAAATCCACTTATCCATTTACTCGTTAACTTACATTCATTTGTGGTTTTGGGAGCAGGCTTCCTCGTGGCCCAGTTGGTCCTGATCTGCCGTCCTCCCAACCACTGACCTCCCATCTGTTGAATGGCGTTCTCCGCATCCTGGGAGCACAAAGAGCATAAACAAAACCATTAGTCAATTATATTAAAGAGATTACATAACCTCTGTCCAAATAAGTCAGGGTTTGTAAATCCCAAATGTTTAGTCTATTATAAAGCCACTGATGGCACACTTACCCATTTGTTAAAGAAAGAGACAAAGCCATAACCTTTAGATTTACCCGTGGCCATGTCTTTCACCACCCGACAATCCCTGTAAAAGTAAAATCAAGTACAATTTACTCACGTGTAATTTAAGGGGGGAAATTTAGGGGTAAAGGGACACTCAAGTGCTAGTGGCGCACAATTCTAAGAGGAAATGAATATTTATATTAATATGACTGATTGCTGCAAAAGTCTTGTGAATCACGTCTTCATTTACAAATCTACACTGGTCCAAAAACGCTAAAACGATCCTTTCAAAAGTGGTAGGGAATAAAAACATCCAGCATTTTAGGGGGGAAAAACAAAAACAAAACACAGAACACGTGGAAGATGAGGCCACAGATAAATCAGATCCAAACGGACTCAACAATAAGAAATGAGCACTAATTACATCTCTGCACAACATTTAAGGAATTTTCACTTCCACCTTGGTAACAAGTGGATAACCAGTATCACGCAAGTACTTTATCGTCTCCAGTAAAGAACTGAAATCCAAGCTGAAATCAATGTTAAATAAATCAATTTCATCTTGTTAAGAGAAACTTTCTTTGGCCAGTTAAATCGATGCAGGAGTGTTTCAGACCCCTGAATTTGGTAGCTTGTGACCGTGGAGCTGCGAACCCTGTGACGCTGACACAGTTTTATAAAAAAATAAAGTCTAGCTTATTTTTCTCATTTGTATTAATATGAGCACAATGAAGGTGATTGACGCCTTCTGTCTCATTTCACGTATGACGCAGAGTTACACCGGTTTCCTGTTTGTAACGGCTGCTGCTTTTTTCTCTCTTCCTTGGGCCAGTATGAAAAGTCCAATGGAGTAAAATTGGTGCCCACTTTTCCAGAAATGTTACAGAATGCCAGTATGCAAGCGCCTGTTATGGGACACATTTTCACAGACTTATGAAAACATACTTACGATATTTTCCCAAATGGAGCAAAAGCTGCTTTTATATCATCTGTGGTGATTTCAGGACTTAAATCTCCAACAAAAACATGGAAGTGACCTAAAATAAGAAACATATGTATAAACTACAGTTTGCAGAACAAATATAACAGTTTAATTTGAGTATTGTTTTTTTTTTTTGTTTTTAAAATTTAGAAGACACCAGTTTTTGCAGATGTACTGCAGCCCTGCAATTTTCTGACCTTGGATGATATAAAAGACAAAGATCCACATGAGAGGAGGCAGACTTCTGCAGTCATTAGGCAGCCAGCTTTAAGGAGTAAGTCCATAAAATATCCAAATGAACCCATGTGGAGCTCAGCAGGTAATGCTCAGCAGAATTCACATTTGGCATGAGCTTCCATCACCTACATGGAACCATGGAGCTTCTACATGGTGTCAACAAACACATCCTTTCTACTCAACCCTCACTGCATCACGTCGTCTCCTGTAACTTCTACTAAAAGTCCAAAAATATTTCTTACCATAAATGACAACTTGCAGTACATTTGTGAAAACACAGCTACAGAGGGCTAAATCTGAGCCTACTGTCATTTGTGGGAAATTGTTCGGCGTTAATGTATGAAAGAAACTGCAGTAATTATGAGCTTCTGAGAGCTACACGAGGAACTTACTGCTTGTGTCTTTCTTCTGGCTCGTTGGCGTCGTGGCCCAGTTGACCTTCACCTCCTGTAAGAGAAACAGATGCAAACACCAAGGAAGAGGGAAAGTTGAGATGTGACATATGACTTTAGAAGAAAAGAAGCTTCTTTTTCTCTCATTAGAGGGTTTCTCACACACCAGCTTTACTTAGGTCATATTTTGTGATTGAGAACCTTTTGTTACTAAGATGATCTTTGCAAGCCATATTTGGGTTCTTAAGTCACCAACAACAACTGATTTATCTAATTTTACATACCTCTGCATTAATTAACACACATTAAAATACAGTGCAACATAAAGGGATATCAAGACTCCATCAGGAACATTTTATTCTCAGTCTAGTAATAATTTGGAGCAAAACTGTAGGAAGTAAGGTCCAAATAACAAGGGACTTACAAACAAGTGATTTTTACGAACTTGCTATACTCCTCAAATGGTCCTTCAATACCTGTTGAGGATAAAATATTTTCAACTGAATGTATTTTTCTTGAAGTTGCTCTTATGTGGAATTTCTTAAGTGGAAATAACTTTGCAAAAGAACACACAGCAGTCAAGATGTAGGGGTACAGAAGAGCAATTAAAGTAGATCAAAGAATGTTACATGTTGCATGATTACACAGCAGGGCCACGTTAAATTAAGTCATACACAGATGGAAACTCACTCAAGGAAAATCGTCATTAAAACAAACAGCATGGAGGAGCATGAGGTGACAAACGACGGAAACAGCACTGTATTTGTGTAATATTTAATGATTCATCTCTTATTACTTATTCTGTATTTTAAAAAAAAAAAACAAAAAAAAAAAACAAAGCACATTTAAAGCTTATATGCATCGCTATTAAAGGAAACCACATCCACATCGATCATTAAAGTTGGGTAGGAGGTGTTGGAAAAACCAGTAAGAATCAGCAAGATTTAACACAAAAAATACAATTAAAATGTACAACCCCCTTCCTTCAGACCTGCCTCCGGAGCCACACCTCCAAAGCACACGAAACTCAATGCCTGCTCCCTGAACAAAAAGAGAGTTTGACAGACAATCCAACGATCCAATGACTTTGTTTGGGTCCCTCAATGATTGGTGTTTTTAGTCTTGTTGATTCATTCATTAATAATTTTGATCATAATTTTTTGTTCTATATGCAAACAATTAATGAGTTGTTTACCTTTGGTTTGTACAGGGAATTATAGTTAATACAAGAAAAAAAGCTTCAGAAGAAAATCGCTTGCCCAACCTTTAAAGCCATTCTATGTAGCAGTACCACGTCTGACTACATGGTGGCAGCACATTACAACAAACTTCATGCGGCAACCCCTGGCTTTAAACATGACAAAGGGCACCTCTGGTGGTAGAAAGTGGTACAATGAGATGTGGCAGATGGTCACTACTCAGAACAGTATTGTCAGGAGCTTTTTGTTTTTCTGACAACACAGTTTATCGATTTGTCCACACATGCTCAGTGGCATTGCTACATATAGTGGCTTTAAGACATTGGCCTTGTGATTTATATTAAAATAAAATCAGTCCATTCACCACTGGCTGATCATTGAATATGCTTTAAAGCCTGATTCATTATGTCTAGAGACATTGCTGGAAGTATAAAGTTTCATTATTGATAGTATTTCATGAAAACGTTATGGTCCTAGTGTTCGTCTTCCACAGAATGGGGCCAAAGCAGCTTCTGCAGCCTTCTTAACTGCCCGGCAGGGGCGGTGTGAATTATGAGCGCCTGTTTCCCCCGCTAACGAACTAGCAGCCCCATACTGAAGCACAGTGGCCAGTGGGCCGCCGCGCCATCGGGCACAGGGTGCTTCATACATTAGTTAGCAGCATGTTTCGTGGGCAGGGTGTTAGAAACGGCCGGAGGTAGGAAGTCAGTTTAAAAGACCATCTTTAAATCAACTATTTCACATCTTTAAAGAATAGCTTTAGTATTTTTCTGACCTTTTGCAGAATAAATATTGATAAAAACTATGTAAAAAGCTGATAGTCTGATTTTTTTTCACTAATATTCAGAGAAGATCCTATAAACTCCAGCATGTCAGCTGATAAACTGATAATATTTAATCATTGTCAATATTATCAAAACATTGACAACTCTGCTGTCGGTATCAGGCTGTGACCTGCTAAACACCACAGCTGGACCTGAATACTCAGATAAGAAGATATTTGCTCATTAGTTGGGCACCCATCTTTCAATCGGGGCATTTTTTGTCCACTTACAGTGGTGTTTCGGTTCATTTTAGCTCTTACAAAGACGGCAGCATACCGGAGACCTCAGCTGTGTTACAAGCTTAAATTGAATGCCACCATGCTGCCACATTTTAAATTCCTTCAGTTGCGTTTATCCATAGGAAAACCCCACTCGTTCTGTTGTGCACGCCTCATTTGCTCTATTACATGTGGCCCACACTTGTTCAGTCTCGCCCATGAACGTTTGTTTCCTCTCGTGCATTTTTCCCACATTTTCTTAACTTTTGTGCATCGTTCCACGGAGTTTGGGGGAGTACCCAGTCTTCTACGCCAAAACAAAACCTCAATTATTTGTTGTAAAACTTCTGCCAAAGCTTCAAGCCCTTAAAATGGTATTCGGGCGTGCCCCCGTTAGACAAAGGCTATTTTTGATTACTTTAGTTTGTATGCTCTTAATAGTGTCCCAAGTAAAAACAGGTTTTGACTGCTTAAATGTTAATATTTAGGCAGAATACCCTAACAAATTATATATGTTTCATTTGGTTTATAAAAAAAGTCACTGGGTGTCTTTCCACTTAAATCTGTTACAATAAAAACAAAGAAAACAGGACACAATTCCAAACAAAACTAAAACGCTTCCATTTCTAAGAATCTAGTCGTGATGCTTTAAGTGTTAAGTGAAGCTTCACACCAGTGGCAAACAGAATAAGTCCCACATAGTCTGAGCACAGAAGAACGATGTGTGCGAAGGAATAAAACAAGTAGAACAGCAACAGGGAAGTAAGATGATGCTTAACAAGGCATGTTTGTCCACTTTTTTCACATCAAACCCTGCCCACCCAGCCTTGCCCGTGGCGACTCACCCATGAGATATGATAGCTTACCTTACCCAGTATTTTCCGACCATTCATGGCTGCAATTGTGGCAGTGGCATGTCTATGCTCATAGAACTCCACAAAGCAGTAGGGGTCATGACCTGCTGTCTGAAGTGAACAAGAAACACACATATTAAGTCTGCACATTATACAGTGTGTAAATATTTTATTTATATATATATATATATATATATATATATATATATATATATATATATATATATATATATATATATATATATATATATATATATATATATATATATATATATATATATATATATATATATATAAATAAATGCAATTAATAAAATAAAAATAAATAAATACATTTACTGATGAAATTTTACTGATGAAAACATTAAGTCTTAAATAAGTATGCCATATGAGCATCAACTGGATCATCTCTTATCATGCCGGCACCTACATCATTTCACAAAAACGGAAAGCAAAGTGTATATGCATGAATTTGCAATTCACAAAGAAGAGGAAGAATGCAACCACATGAAGTAGAGGAAAGAAAAAAAAAGAAAGAAAGATTACCAAACTCACATCTACTATCATTTTACAGCTTTTGCAGGGTCCAATCTGTCCAAACAGCTCCAAGATGAGGGCTTCTGTCACATCCCGGGACAGATTCCCCACATACCTGGATACATAATCACAAACAGAAAGATAAAAAGAAGATCCCGTTACTGGTGTGAAGTGGTGCTGTTGGTGAACAGATCCTGTGTGGGCACTTTTGATTTTGCATTTCTACTAGGACAAAATACCATTATAAAATTAAAAATAATGAGTGTGACCATTATGACCTCAAACTGATAGAAAAATCTTTTTTATGTGGTAAAAGTAGTATTCAGATATTTGGCTTAAAACAGAATCACAAGAATTTCAAGCTAAAATGTCACCTTTGTAAGTACTAAAAATGTAAATCATCTGTCAAAAATAAGTACCGGTACACACTTTTGCTACGAAACTGCCAGTCTATAAAATGCATCTCATCACAGGAACTGAGATTTTATATCTGCGCTCTCTTTGAAGAATACGTTCTATAAGCATATATGTGACCTAATCTGCAGAACATGTAGGTAAAGACCTTCATCGCCACAAGTTGTCAAGTTTCCATTTTCTGTGTTTTGAATTCTGAGTGGTGTTGCCCAGATTTGTGAATGTGGAGGAAAAAGAAAAAAAATATTCAGGAAACACCAGCTGAAATAGCATCTCCAAACCATCCGCTGTCATTGTACTGCAAATACGTGATAGTCAGGCTGATCACTGCTCTGCTCAGATTACATGACATCATAATCAGAAGTCTTAAAGTAATTTTACAATTCACATAATGCAATTGATCGCCAATAAACAGGCACGATATACAGTGTTACTGTAAATCAGTCACCTGACTGCTCTTTAAAACCACATTTTATCAGAAAACCTTATGGGAAATTAGGTGTAACCATGCAATAAAAGTGTCTGTCATTTGTAAGTGTCTGACAGAGGAAACAAATGCTGCAAGCTGTTTGTGTTATGATTTATTTAAAACAGAGAGAAAGAAAGAAAAAGACAAATAACGTGAATAAAGAAATGGATGAGCACAGTGGTTAGTAGAGATTGCAGAGATGAACGTGAGAAAAGAAATTGTAATAAAAAAAAAAAAGTAGCTGGCTGTTGTATAATGTGTATAACACGAAACATTTCACTTCTTGTTTTGTTTTATGGATTTCCCCAGGCAACTTAATGCATAAAACCAGTTAATTAACTCAGCCTCATGGAAGTGTCCCATTATCTGACACCCACCCATCTATTCAGAAAATCTCTGATCTGATGTCTTGTGTTAATATCAGTCGTCCTAAAGTTGACCAAGTGTCTCTCATGTTGCTTGAACAGGAATTCTGCTGACAATCAAGATATTTGGTTATTTTAATATCCTTTAGCTGTGCACAATGCTGGGTAATGAGTCAAGGAGCAACTTTGAAGAGTCTTTGACTTGCTTACACATAATCAAGACTCCTGACCACCAACCGGTTTGCCACCAACCCTGTTGGTGATCTCCGTGGGTCTAAAATCATGTAGTCTGAAAGAGTTCTTAGTCTTTTAACCAAAGACAGACAATAAAATCAAACACGGGGGTGGGCCTGAATCAAACCACCCAGGTGTCTTGTGGACCAAGTGGGTAGGCAAGGAGGGACAAGAGCGCGAGACACGCCCACCATCAAGTTGACAGGTGTTCTTTTTCCTACTGAAACAGGAAGTCTGAGTCCAGATACCTGCTCTGTATTATCCAAATGTGTGCGGGCCACAACAGGGCAGCGTTTCTGGTTCTAACATTCAACAAGTTCATTCAGTTGAAAGGATTATTGTGTAACTGACTTTTCGTTTACAGAGTTAAGAAAGGGAGACTGGCAGCTTTCTGAATGTGAAACTAACTGGTTTAATACGTGGATGTGGGTGGATATTTCCCAGCTCATAACATACACACGCCCTTATTTACTTGGGAGCTGGGGATAATCTGCAAATAAATGTCCACGATGTTGGTTTAACCCCGAGGTAACGTTTTTTGTTGTTGTTGGGAACGGGTGTATTTTGGTATATTTAAGAAAGCGCAGAAATCTCAAAGCAGCTTGTGTCAAACCGGCGTTACTACACAACTGGATGACAAGCCAGACATCAGTGATGAAATATCAGCCGGTGACCTTGCTTTGCCCAGCCACGGGCTTTAAACGGAATTAAACGGATCAATCAGTTTTCATAACCAAATTAACAAGAGCCTTAATGATGCTGTTGCAAAACTACTCGTATGAATAAGTTGCAGGCCTGTGCAGAGACGATGTTACGGTTGTTTTATCTTTTTAGCTCCCAGCAGGACTTCGGTGCGGTGGACTCCGTCCTCCGATACGTCTATTATACATCTATAATCAAACAACACTTAAAACATGAATATTTCTGCTCTTAAAAAGCGGATTTGTGAACCGACGCGTTGGTTTCAGATGCTTCTGGAAACCGCTAACCTGCTATCCAGTTAGCATCGAACCAAATACCGAATTTACCAGGCGTTAAATCGCTGTACCGCGGCTAGTTTCCCTGCGAAGACAGCAGGGCTCGTGTGTAATAGAAGCCCGGGATAAACCCGCTAGTAATTCGGTTAGATTTCCAAGAAGAGAGACGTTTTCTGTAGCTGTCGCGGGACGTTACGTGACGGACACAAGCGCTCGGCTAGCGGCTTCGTAGTCTCACACTTACAAGGTTTTAGGCTGCTCGTCGTCCATTCTGTCTCGCGCCTGGGCCGAAAACGGGTTGCGACCTTGAGAGTAAATCCACGAGAGTCGCGGGCAGCCGTCGGAGACGCCGTAGAGGGATTTTTAAACACAAATGCGAGGTGTTTTGTCGCTGCTCTTAGCTCCGGACTGAACAATGGGGCTGCCGACAAAGATGGCGGACTGACCGGGGCCCGAGTCCAGGCGCGCATGCGCAGTGTCTGAGCCGAAGGCGACTTCTAGGAAAACGTAAAACTGGAAAAAACAATTCCAAACAAGTTTTCTCGAAATGCATGATGAAACAAGACGCGGCATCGAGGTCATCTCTGCGCCGCGGGTTCCTGTTCGTGACTCCAGTTGTCTCCTGTTGGTTTACTTCGTTTCAGTAGTTCAAACTAAATGACACAATCTTTTCCAGATTACAGATGCAAATATTTCACTTTTCCTCCAAGAAATTACTGTTTGGTTCCTGTAAAGAGTCTGGTTATAATTCGAGATCAAATTAAAAATAACAGATTTTGTAGCTATATGGTTAATTTAAAAACACCGAAAAAACCAAAGATGAGGACATTCCACATGGTATTGTTTTTTTTTTTTTTTACTTTTGGAAAAAGTCCATCCATCCCTACTTATTCCTATTCGGGGCCACAGATATCTGCTTGAGCCTATCGCAGCTGTCACTGGGTATAAAGCAGTGCTACACCCTGGACCGGTTGCATACAGTCAAATGACGGCACACACTTAGTCCTACGGGCACTTTAGAACCACCCACTAAATTGGGGAAGTTGGGATAATCTCCAGCAGATCACCGAGATGCTGGATTGGAGTATGTACATATATAACAGTACCTTTGGTACCTAAGAGGACAATTCAAATGCTTCTAAGTTAATATTGGAGTGTTGTGGTGTTGTTACTTGTTTCTCCTGATGGTTTAACATAACAAAAACCTCTCAAAGTTGCATTGTAAATTGAACCAATACATACTGTGGTATTTTATCCAGATGAAAGCTGTTTTCTTTTACCAACAAATTAATTCCATAAGCTCTGCAGGAACAAACAAGACCTTTACTTGCTCCAATAGGCGACTCATATCAATACTGACAATAGTCACTTTATCCAAACTGTACAAATCCGAACGTCTCCGTGGACGCGCCACTCAAATGTCTGGCAGGGTTCCATTTTATTTGAAGGAAAAAAAAAAACAAACAACATATAACATATGAAATGTAAGCAACTATTTCTGATGTCCGATTTGAGCTAATTAACGAGCGTTTGTCTGGATGGTTCATGAAAGAGCTGACGGAAAAAGGGGCTTTTAGTCTGGACATAGAAAACTACATAATTTGCCTAAAAAAACATTTATACTTTTCAACATAAAATTACACGTCAAATAAATAGAAAATTAGTCTTTGCAGCCTTAAAATAAAATGTATAACTATCTACTTGTATTCAGCTGAGATTTTAGTAAGAGGATAAAAACTAGTCAGCAGTGCTAAAAACACTTAAACGAAGGAGTCTCTGTATGCATCTGATTTTCGCTTGTGTACATAAGAGTTCCTGGAGACAGTGTGTGAAGAGGGAAGTTTGAATGGATTGAAGAGGTTTTATTTTTGGAGGACAGAGGAGACGAAAAGATCTGGGTGGAGCGAAGAGATGAAGTTACAGATGAGCCTCTCACACCGCCTTAAATAAGAATTGGTAAAAAATGATGTAAAACTGCAGCAGAAGTCAGATTTCCAACTCGGTAACTAAAGTTAGGTTTTTCAGCAGCAGCTCTCTCACCTTATGATCTCACTATCATTCTTGATCTAAAGAAACACAAAGGAGAAAAGCATCGCAGTGTCTCTATATCAAAATAAAATGATTTTTTCTTTTCTTTATGTCCTTTTAGATACCGTTACATATTTTAGTTGTTTTCACTTTATTTCTAAAAGATGTGCATCGGTGACATCAGACATTACAGATGTGACCAGCTGTAGCCGCAACAAATCCACAACACAACACTTTCTATTTTTGCTTTCTTGTATTCTTTAATTTAAGGTGAAATTATGTAAACAATTTTTAACAATAAAAGTCAGAAACTTCATTTGGTGTAGACAACAACGCTTCAAGTAAAACTTTGGTCATTAATTTGCAATTAATGACAAATACATAAATGATGTCTGCTTAGATAACACAAGAATCATACAAAAAAATGACCAAAAAGGAAAAAAAAAAAAAAAAAAAAAGTCCTTAAGACTTCAGTTGTTTGCACACCTGATCCCTGATGATCCACTCCTGCTCGGCAGACCCAGCTCTGTAAACAAACAGGCTGTGCCTTTTCCGTGGGCTCGGCCTCGTCCTCATCTGGGGCAGATGTTGTGGTCGGTGATGAGTTTCTCCATCCTCTTTATCTTGCGTTTGTTCTTGGGCATGGGTTTGTCGTACATGCCGTTTTTCAGCAGATGCTCCTTGCTATGATGAATCTGTGCGCCGTGCTGCAGCTGGAAGGAGCAGAGGGCTTTCAGAGGCCTCAGCAGAACCTGTCAGAGATGAAAAGCATGATAAATGTTCTCATTTTCCTCTCGATTCTCGCGCAGTGGGCAGATGTAATTATATGTGCACACGGTGGTATCGAAACAGAACTCTTTAGGCTCTGCACTCCACCACATTCTTGTCTAAATAAAATACTTAAGGTCACAACTTTGAGCTTTACATCAATATAGAATCACTACTGTTTGATCTGCAGTTAAAAACTAAGCAACCAAACGCCGAACACAGCTGACAGGTAGGACTGAATAACACCGATGAATAATTGATGTCGTCTGCAAAAATCGATGACAAAGTAAGTTGCCAATGAATTTAATAATCAATTATTAAATGGTCACGTCATCACTAAGGTTGTTCCTGGGATCTGCTGGAGCCACTCTCCAAGCTCGCAGGAGAGATCCAAGTCCTCCTACTACTATAAGCACCTCTGCTGTCTTCGCCTTCCAGATCTTCTCTATCCCCGCCTCTTGGGACTGCCACATCAACCACCGCTGGAGTTCATCGACTACCACTATGTCCGGTTGTTAGCCATCAGCAGTTTATTGGTCTGGATCTGGAAGCCCCACAGGATCTTTGCCCTTTCGTGCTCCACCACATGTGGAGGTACCTCCCACCTTAACTTGGGAGCATCCAACCCATAGTGCAGATGTTCCTGACACTCTAACTGCCAGCTGGTTGTGCTGTTCCATGTGTGCGTGGCCTGCCAGCATCTTGCATCCTGCCATTATGTGCTGGTTGTGTTCATCACACAAGTTAAGTAAAGCACATTCATTTAAAAAACAAAAAAACTACTCGCTGCAAGTAAAATGTTGACTTTAAAATAGCTGGAAAGAAAGCAGCAATTATATTGCTGTGATGGACCGTGCTGTCACTTCACCTCTTGGATCTCATCATTCTGCTCGAGGACTGACAAGGCGACGGCGGCACATTCGAGCGTGGACAGACAGATGTTGGAGGGCTGAGTGCGGATCACGTACTGACTGGACAGAGTCCTGTTGAGCTGCACCTGGTGAATCAAAGCAGACGTGATCGATAGTGAAATCTCACTCGGTTGACGTGGATTGAAGTTGCAACCCTAAATGAGATCAAATCCTAGCGGGATCCAAAAGCCACCTCAGGTGTTTATTTATGTGCCTAAACAACCATTACTGTCTATAGCTGCTCTTGTTGCATACACATCCCAACAGAACACCGTTTCTGTTTTTTTGTGAAACAGTGGAAGACCTGTTATTCGTTTGTCTCCGGCACCAACACTGACTGCAAATCATTTCAATTTATTATCGAGTCACTGCTGCAGCCGCCTCCTCATATCTTTGTCTCTCCTGAGGCTGTCATTTCAAATTGATTTGAAAAGTTCCTGCACTGAGCCACCGTACAAAGCTTTTCTTCGTTAGAATATATCTGTAAAAGTCGGGTCGTCTTATCCAGACTTTGAAACACCCGGGTTGTTACATCCACAACAGCCGGTGGTGCAGCAACCTGAATCTGCCCGTTATACTAACTAACATTAAACGAAACATCATAACGTCTTCATAACAGAAGACGAGCAGATCAGAAAGTGACTCAAAAGTCGGCTTAAGGAAACTAATGAAGATTTGATGCTCACTTTGAGATGGTGGTGATAAATGCTGCAGAGCTGTTAAACAACTACCAAGAACATAAAGGCCCAAAAAGACAACTTTAAAATCAAACCGTCGCCGCCATGAGACTGAAGGTGTCACAAGTATGTGACAGGAAAAAAGGATTGAAGTCCTGCCCATCACTTGAGCCACTACTCAAAACCCTGCAGTCAAAACTTTGGAGATTTGTCTTTTAAAAAACAAAAAGAACCGTGATTTTTAGTCAGCCATTTACTGATTTTAACATTTTAACCGTGACCCATCTTTGAGACTGAAAAGATGCAGACTTCAGGTTTGTTGGAACAAACTTCACATCCTTTTCTCAGCGAACCTCCTGCTCCTGTAACGAGACAACACAGCTGCACAAACCTGTCTCGGCAGATGAAACATGGTGTTCTTCAGGAACATATTTTTGGCCTGGCTCCAGGTGCCGTCTATGATGATCACATTGTGTTTTACAGCGCCGACCTCTCGGTACTGCACCAACTCCTCCAGGTTCTGGGACTTGGGACCCGGGTACAGGATGAGGGTTCTGCTGTCTCGACATACGGCAGCGAGCTCCGGGTGCCTGAGTGGAGATCAACAAAGACAGGAACTAAACATAGATGTTTGGAGGCATTTGGTAACAAAAAAAAGGAATAAAAGAGATTTTTAGATCAAGGGACTTCCTGGTGAAATAAAATAAAAAAAAAAATAGGTTAATAAAGTAGAACTTGCTTACTTTTCCTCATTAAATCTCCTTCCTACTATGACGTTGCATTTTCCTTGGGCCAAACAAGCAGCAAGAAGAGGAACGGTGCGCAGTACTCGACTCTCCTGAGAAGACAGGAGTTATAAAGACTAATTAAGATAACTGACCTCTCATTACACATACATTAAGATTCACAGGCAACAGTTTTTATGGGTTTGCTTGTATAGCTTTCTAGAAATAGAAAGGAAATAACACACAACTGCATTTTCAACAAACCGACCAACACTCAAGCAGCCCAGACGTGACTTTAATGAGCTAAAAGACTGCTTCAGTTTTGGGCTTTCTGCAGTTCCCCTGAGGTCTAGTTCGGGGTTTCGGGGTAGATTAGGTAAATTAAGCATCGAGGCGGATCACTCCTCCCTGACATGCCTCACTGGTCAGACAGAAGTAAAAAAAAAAACAGACAAACCAGGAAGCATGATTCAAATCTATTCATGTAAATTACAGCCACGTGCAAATGTTTTTGTCTGTTTAAATTCTATATTTCTTGAGAAAAGAATTGAAGACATAATTGTTTTAGTGAGCAACACTAAGTCCCCCAGGATTCAGGAGCTTGCAGATCCATCTTTACCAGCACCAACTTAAAGCAGTTATTGCCTCCGCGACTTCCAGTCTCTCACGTTGTTAAGAAGGAGCTTTGGCTCATTTTCCTTCACAACATTGCTTCAATCCTTTGATACTTTGGAGAATTAATTTATGCACAGCTCTCTTAACGGCAGCAGCGCTCCACATTTCTGGTCCTTCGGGCTGCAGCCCTGCATGATTTATACCTTTCCCTGCTTCAACACACCTGCTTTAAGGGAAATGGGGCACTAACAAACTCTTGGTGACAAGCCCATGATGATCCATTAGTTTAAATGAACGCCAAAAAAAAGAAGAAAAAAACAACTTACATTCTTGTCTCATCTGTCCATAGGACATTTAAGAGCCAATTAATGACAATTTCTTATTCGGTAAATATGATATGACAATATGTGATGCACATTTTCATATTCTTGCTTCACTCTTTCAGCATTTACTGTAAGATGAAATGTTCTTTTGGTTCATTGCAGGTATAATGCTCCTGAGCTTTTGACTGCGTCATATGTAACGGACATCCTTTGGACATCAAGATGGTACCTAATTACAGACCTGAAGAGTGAATACAATGAGTCTTTACATAACGTTCATTTAAATCTAAAGAAACACGAGTCAGAAAAACTATTCAGTCAAGCCACCGACAGGTTCTGAATAAGGTAAGCGGCCCACGACAGAGATCGCTCAAGGAGGCCTGTGTTTGAGCAAATACAGTTTTGTGCAACTCAAGTAATGCAAGTGCGTGTTTTTTATAAAGAAGCAGCTTCCCCCTGCAACCAGAGTCGTAAATGTAGATCTAGTGTTAAACTACATTTGTTTAATCTTGTTGTGCAGTGCATGAACAGCGTTGATCCCGGATGTTGTCATGTGCGGCTGTAACCCCTCGCCTGCACCTGAACCTTGACACCAGCGGTGTTTATTTTCAGATGCTGTATGAATCCTATCCTGCATATTTAAGTCCCATTTGAATCCTCCTCGACTGAATGTTGTGCTCTGGTGTCCAAGAGTTTGTCTAAAACATCCTGGAACAAGTACTCTACCTTCTCTGACTTACAGCAGTAACTAAGGAGCGGCGGGACTCGAGGACAGCTCAGTTGATTGTCCACGGTCACTGGTTTTACATCTTTCCCTCCACGTTTTAACACATCTGCACCGAAACATCTGCTTCTGTGGAGGTCTGGCTGCAGTTTACCGCCTTATATCCTATAGATGCAGTGAGAGGGAACTTGACTTTGCTCACATGTTGTTTTTAACAAGTTCTACGTTGTTCTTCATCTCAGATTGTATTCACCAAAATCGCAGAGACACCACGACCCAGTTATCACACAAAAACTTCAGATTTAAGAGCTGGGCGCCAACGTTTCCACCCGGCAGCGTTTACCTGACCTAAACTACGTGGGAGCAGTCACGTGAGGTGTGTAAAGACTCACCTCTGCAGGGTGCTGGACGACGTACAGAGACGTGGACACCTCCAGCGGTCGTGGCGGAAGAAAAGGACAGAGACACACCTTCTGAGGGCGACTACATGGGAGGAAAGTTGAAGACGTGAAGCTGTGAGATCTCAGTTACTTCCCAGCCTATAGCCCCCATCTCTGTTTCAGCTGGTCT
Organism: Xenentodon cancila; assembly: GCA_014839995.1. Lineage (NCBI taxonomy): Eukaryota > Metazoa > Chordata > Actinopteri > Beloniformes > Belonidae > Xenentodon > Xenentodon cancila. The sequence goes on along the minus strand of CM026215.1, from coordinate 3,057,322 downwards.
TCAGCTTTCTGTAACGACATGAACCTGCTCCCTCACTAAAGCATGCCAGACACACGAGGAGGAAAATGCGGGGGATCTCCGTCCAGCTGGACCATCTCAACAAACACCGACTGCGCTATCTAGCATTAGCTTCACTGTGATTCAGCTCACCGGCACCGCAAACACGTCGGTCTCCGGTCTCCCACCTCCACCGGGAGAGCAGCCAGGTCCCCGAAAGCGTCGACTAACCCATCGTGTGTGGAAGCGCTGTCGCAGGCGTCGGCTTTGCTTTCTTCTGGTGGTACATCAGAGCCAAAACAAGAAACATTGTCCATTGCTCAGTTAGCAATGAGCTAACTGGCGGATGTTGTACTTCAGGTTCCCTCGGTATTTGAAGACTCTATTAATTTAACCGCAGACAGAAAAACGGAGATTGCTTTATATAACTCAGTTAAACGTTTCAATACATTAAAATATCAGATAAAATTTTAAGTTCATCCGATAAGCTACTAAAATGTAAAAAAAAATCTTCTCTTGCGCTTTTCTTTCACTAGAAGAAGAAATGAACGGCAAAGTGCCTACGCAGCGTGTGTCCTCAAACGCAGCACCTGCTCACGGATTTGTTATAGAAATATTTAGACGCGAAAAGTCGTGTCTAATATGCGGCGACATGTTTCTATACTAGAAATCTAAAGTCAGTGGGACTACCTTTTAGAACTTAATTATGACTGGTTTTGTAGATAGAAATATAGAAAAACCCATACTGTCTATGAAACGTTAATCACGGTTGCTGTAAAGCAATAAAAATAGTCGTATTTAGCCAAAAAGACAGCCAAAAAACATACTTAAATCATGTTTTGCCACAATTTATTTATCTAAAAATCACAGAAATAACAAATATTTGATTGTAAATTCATTTTAATCGTTTAATAGACTTAAATATGTGAATTTGTACATGACTTCAAATCTATGCACTGAATTTCTATAAAGCCGATAGTAAAATGTTACTCGCTGCTGCCACCTGTCGGTGTGGAGAAGATTTAATTTGAAGGATTAGAAAACGTTTCCAGGCATGTTGGCTACGAGTTTTCACTAAAGCCGGCGAATTTTTCATGGTAATTATATGGCCATGAAGCCTTGAAACACCGTTATTACTTTTTCGACATAACAAATCATCTCTGTGCTGCACGTTCACATATGTTTGTCACCTGTTTACTTCTTTATTCATGTGCAAAATGATATCTGTGTGTATTTCCACTCTCTTCTTCAAGGTCAGTACGGACACGGGATCACTGCTGGGCCACAGATGGCATTTTTGGATTCAGGTCTTGGAAGCAACTGCAGGTGCAAATAAGTGATTTAAAATGAATCGAATTTAATTACATCAGTTCCCGAGTCATCACCTTACAAAAACTGTGCATCCATGTATATTTAGAGGAAGAAAAAAAAATCTTGCCGTACTTTGGTAATTGGTTTTGTTGCAGTTGTGTCTCAGTGGAAACCAGGTTTAATGGTGTAGAGCACACACAAGCACTCATGTAGATGCTTTAATGTTACGTAAATAAACATACTGACATTTAACAGGGTATTACAGAGTGTAGGAACCCACGGAAAATAACACATCATACCAGAAACTGCACATAATGGGCACTTTTTCTTGTCTGTTTACAAGTGGGTGGCCAGTACATAGCCTCCTAACTGAGACAAGGTGTCAGGTTAACAGCCAGAGAGGCTTATTTATAGCAGAAGATGCACCCTGTCGTTTTGTGCTCTCACCCTGTTATTTGTGCTTGTGAGCCAAAACTCTCCCTCAACAACTCGTTGCTGGAGATAGTGGGTTTACAAAGGAATATGCAGAGATATTTATAGTAATGAGAAAAAGTTTACCCCTGTTTTTAATCCAGTGTTTTCTCTATAAAAACTAGGTAAAACTCATCAGCTAGTAATAGTTATTACCTGGGCAAATACGTCTTCATATGAGCGACAACATGTAACTGTCTCCAAGTCATTATTTATTTATTTAATAAAATAAAACCAAAACAAAAAAAGTAATGCAGGCAATACTAAGTACCCCCCTTACTGTTTCTGGTGGATTTAGGAGGGTAAGTTGCAGGCAGGTTTTCCTATCAACAGTCCTTTGACCATCGGCAGGTGTGCAGACCTTTATAAAAGACTTTGACAGTTTGCTGGTCTGGAGCATTCAGGTGTATATTAACACAATGCCAAGAGGGAAAGACATCAGCAATGGTCTTAGAGAAGTGTTAACGCACAGCAGTCTGGAAAGGGTTATGAAACCATTTTCTAACTATTTCAGTTCAAAATCTTACAATGACAAAGATTATTCACACTCAGTACAATTGCCAATCTCCTCAGGAGTGAATGTCCCTGTAGGTCGGACTGAACCGTGGTTAGAAATACAACAGAAAGCTCAGGAGTTACATCTCAGACACTACAGGCCTCAGTGAACACCTTAAATATTAACGTTCATGACTTAACAACAACTGAGGTTCACAAAACTGTATCTGAACAAACCACAAGACCAGAAGAGCCGTGTCCTGCAGACAGACGAGACCAAAGTCAAGTTGTTTGGTCTTAATGCCGAGCACAATGTCTGGTTGAAGCGTAGCACGGATTTGAGCAGAATCACGTCATGGCCACTGTCAAGCACGGCGGTGGAGGGGTGATGATGTGGGTTTGTTTTGCTGCCACAGGACCTGGACTCCTTATGGTCACTGCCTCAGCCATCAGCCCGTTTATATACTAAATGTGTGGTTGAAAATGTGTCAGACAACAACAGCAAACCTTCAACGGAGTGCCCCAATGGTGGAACAATCATGTTCATCGTGTCAACGTCCAGAACACAACCAAACTGAGGCTCGGACATCTACTATTAGTTGAATTAGATTTTAAGTTATAATTCTGCATCTGCTGCTGAGTGGCTTCATTCTCTGAGGTAAGTTAACTTTATCAGAGTGAAACCCAACGATTGCGCTTAAACAACTTTAGATAACAAAGTCTGTTCTATTAGTGGAGGTTCAGGGTTCACCTGCCAGACCGGAACCTCAAACTGGGCCGACCCCCTCCTCGGCCCCGTCAGCCGGCGTGTCTCCATTACGCTGTAGCGCCACACCAGAACCACTCACTGAACAATAACACCACTGACCACGAGGTGGCGCTAATGCCAGCAGCATAAAAGGACAGAAAAGAAGAAACAAGCAAAAACTTGCGTTTTTGTTGCTTTTTTTAACGTACACTGCGGCGGTAGCGATTGAGATCACAAGAAACCCCCCACAGGACCCCTTCATTAACGTAACACGCCAACAAGACCTGAACCGACTTGTCGGTAAAAGTATCGTGTTTCTCGTGTAATCTCCAACTCGTCAAATGTTCTTCATCAAAATGTTTCTGGCCCAAAAGGTTCAATTCAAAAGTTGTGTTCAGGTGATTTATGTTCAGGTGAGAGGGCTGGATGTAATTTAGAAATCCTGATCAGCCAGGTAGTTTCTGTAGGCCAGCGGTGGCCGACCCTGGTCTTCGAGAGCCCCACTCCAGCATGTTTCAGATGTTTCCCTGCTTTTTTCCTGCCATTTTTGCAGCAGCGTTCCTGGTAACGGTCGCGGCCCCTGAAAAACTGCCGGGAACCCCCACGAATGGAAACGCTCCTATTAGCAGAGTTAAAAACATCGTGATTTACCTCAGAACAAATGTAGAAGATCTTGTTGATGTAAAATAAACTCTGTTGCTCATCCTGACAGAATCTTTGCCTTTTTTTGTCTTTTTGACCAGTTTTCTTTTTAAATACTTTTACAAGTGTGTATACGTAAGCTGTTAAAAATGTACCTCAACTGCATTTAGAATAATTATATGTGATTTTAGGGCTAAATGGGGACACGTGGCTGACAGCATTGCTGAACTAGAGTATTACACACTGGCCTTTCTTGGCCGGCTCGTCTGACGCGCCAGTTGAAGTACCTCCCTGTGTCTCTGGAGGAATCTCTGTTTCAACATCGGTTTCATCTGAAGCTGTTTCAGTCTCACTTCTTGCCGCCTCTTTTTCTGGTTCGGCGTCTTGCTCTTCTTCTTGTTTTGCATCTCTGTCACTTGTTTCATTGGACTCTTTTCCACTTTCACTTTCTGCGGACTCAGTTTTCAGTGCTGCCAGCGCGTTCTCCAGAAGAGCCATTTCAGAGGAGGCCTGCGGAGTTTCTTCTCCACTTCCATCGCCCTCGTCTGTAGCCTCTGCCGGCGACGCAGTCTCTTTCTCCTCCTCCCTTTGCTCTTTTCCTCCAACTTCCTCATTCTCCTGAGTAAGCTCATCAACTGGAGTCAGAGGTGTCAGATCCAAGCATGCTTTAGGAGATGAAGTGGCCTTTCTCCTGGGAGGAGCAACTGGCTTATTTATCTCTGAGTCTTGTTTCCTTAAGTCCTGATATTGATGTGCACCAACATGTTTCTCATCCAGGTCTGGAGGATAGTCATCTGGACCTCCCCAGTCTGGTTCATCAGGGGGGAACTCAAAGCTTGAGATGCTGAGTGGATCTACTGTGGTTTCTGGAACCTTTTCTACTGCTACGGAGACACTTTCTTCTGTCTTGGCTTTAGGTTTTGTTGATGTTTGTGTGTCATCTTCTTCTAGAGATGGAGAAAAAGGCTCCATTTCATAAGGAGAAGAATTGGCACTGGATCTGAAGAAGTCTGTGACTTCCTCTGAGTACTGCGTCTCACCTTTCTCAGGGTTGGTCTGAAAGTCTAGAAAATCGTACAGGTCTTGGGCCAGTCCCCGTGCTTCTCCCTCTGGGTCTTTTTCTTTATCTGCTGGTTCCACCACCAGCGCAGGAGTCTCATCAATGAGGACGTATTTCTCTAGATACCCTCTGGCCTCCCGGTCCGAGTGCCTGCTGTGGAAGGACTTCTCGGATGTCATGCTTTCTGTGTCCTCGTCCTTCTTCCGGGTGCCCAACGCTTCCTCGTACAGGTCCGTATACAGGAAAGCCATGGCTTTTGGCTCCTCCAACAAAATTGGGTCGATAATTTTCGGTGGTCCTTCAGGCAGAAAGATGGGGGTCAGGATGTCTTCTTGGCTTCCAAACAAATTTGAACCACTTGGTTTTGAAGGAAGCCTGGATGTTGCACCTTCAGCCACGCCATCGCCTGTGTCCTGACTTTTTGCTGGGAAGCTCTCTGTACCTGCATAGAAGACTTCATCTAGGAGCTCGCTGGTGATCTCTTCTAAACTGATCGTGTCTGTCCTGTCTATGCTTGCCGTGATGGTGATGCCTTTAGCCTCCTCAGGTTTCTCAGAGTCCTGGCTCTCAGTCGCAGCCTTTATCTCTGCTTCTTCCTGCTCCTGTTTGACCACAGCTGGACCTCCAGGAGCCTGAGCATCAATCATGGAGAAGGCCTCAAAGTAGTCCACGTTCCCAGGCGCTCCTCTGAGTAGAGGTCTGGCCACTGGAGCTCCTGGTGGATCCATGACACGAACAACTGCAGAGGGTACAGGCTGGTCACCTGCTTCAGATCCTGCACAGATCAGAAGCTCAGCATCTTGGGTGTCCTCACTGGTTCTGGGAACAAGACTCTCCTCCAGATATGACAGGTTGTCCGTCATTTCTTTGCTCTCCTCTTCATCCACAGTGGCCATTTTAGGGGGAACAATAATGTTGAGGATTTCCAAACCCTCAGACACTATGCTGAACAATCGCTGCTCTTTATCTTCCATAGAATCAGTCGCTTCCTCTTCGTCTCCTTCTCCTTCAGTTTTAACATTCGGTTGAGAGACTTCCACCAACTCTGGCCGCCCTGAGATGTTCTCAGAGCTTCCCTCCACGATGTCCCATTGTTTTTCTGCCTTGCTCTTCTGACTACTTGGCCTTTCTTTAGGTTTCCTCCGTCTTGAAATCATCTCTTCATCCATTAAAAATATAATCTTTCCAGCTGGATGAGACCCAGACGTAGCAGGTCGCGCAGCAACCGGTGAACTGACCTCCACCGTCCCAGATTCAGATGTCCTTGGTGTGCTGCTGCCGCTGGGAGTCGTCTCCCACGCTATCCCACTGTCCTCACCTTGCATCGTTACCATGGAGAAAGACAAGTCCATCATCAGGCACTGCATCTTCGGCCGGACGCTGTCGTCATGGACAGCCTCGCGTAAACTGAGGACAAATAGAGTGACGGTGAGGTAAATTGCAGGAAGAATCTTTGTAAGCTGCATGGAGCCATGAGTTCAGATTTACATGTTTAATTCTCACACCAAAAATAGTAGAGGAGAAAATGTCCTTCTGGAGAACTCTTACTTCACACTCCATCATTCAGCTGTTCCTGCTGAAAGTTTCCTCCGTGCATTTGCAGTTTCTATACATGCACTGGTTAATTTTGTTTCTATTAAATGAATTATGTCGCAAGAGCTGTTAGTATAATGGCTTCCCTTTTAGAGAAGTTATACAACAAACATCATATGTGAAATTTGAGCTGCACAAATAGTCACATGCAAAGGTTAATATCCCATTTTTAATGATAGGCTTTTTGCCTAGTTTTGTTTTTATTTTATTGTTTTTGTTGGTCTCTGTTGTGCTTCCATATCCTTTTAAGACAGAAAAAGCTTTCTTCTGGCGATCCTTCCAAACCAAATGTACTTGTTAAATTACAGACTTTAATATCTAAGAATTTGCTGGGGTTTTTTTTTGTATTTTTCTGACCATTTCTTAGTCTGACTTTGGCGTAAATTTACTCGAACGTCCTCTCCGTGGAAACCCGGCAGCTCTCATGAATGTTTTTGCACTTGTGAATAATGTTTCTCACTGTAAACCGCTGAACTTAAACATTTTGGAAATGGTTTCATGACCTGTTTCCAGACTGACGTGCAGCAGCAGTGGCTTGTCGCCTACTGTTGCTCTTGTCCGTCTCTCTCGGGGTTCTGTTAACACATATCTGAATGCTCCAGACCACCAAACTGCAAAAGAAAAGTGCTCTTATAAAGGTCTGCAGACCCGCTGGTGATCAGTTCATAAAGGATTGATGATTAACAGCAGCTGGCTGCAATGTACTCTTAAATCCTATGGACGGTACTCGGTATTACCCAGATGATTTTTATTTTTGTTCTTAATTTTGATTAAATAAATTATGAAACATTAATAAAAGTACACATCCATCTGAGGTTGTATTCCCCTGCTAGTGAGACCCACAATGATCAGATTACTTATTTAAAGTCATGTTTCTGTGCACACACTCACAAAAGTAACATAGCATGAAAAGCTGGAGCGTTAACATTTGCATGACTGTATATCCAGAACACAATATACCTGTTTCGAAGGCTCTCTACTTCATCGCTGGCATCGATGTCTTGTCCTGGAACATCGCCTGCTGTCAGCATTGTCATCACAGCGTCCACATCTGGCTGTACAAAGTCCTCATTGGCAGTGTCCATTGTTGCAGGATGTTGATGAGTTCGCTCTGGCTTCTCGACGCAGCTCACTGCTGCTCGCTTGATCACATTCTAAATAAGCATGCCCGACTTCAGTTTTCATGCTCAGCGTAATCTTGAAATAGAAAACTAGCCTTCCAGTGTTTCATGTGAAGCATTTGCAACATGTCAGGAAGACATTTGCTCACAGTGTTCAATCTCCCTGGTTGGTTATATGATGTTAATGGGTTAATCTGCGTGAAGCAGTTGTGGCCAGTGAATATTTTGAACTGCAATAATTCAGAAGCATAAAGTAAAATTTTCTGCCTCATTTCTCTCGCCAGATCTATAAATACTTTGGTGCTGGTGACCAGTATCAGATGTCGTGAGTTGGTCTGAAAGTCACTGGCAAGAATGTTGGATGTGTTCAGTTTGGTTTTGTAGCTGCGCAATAAATCTTTCTTTGAGAAAACAAAACCAATTCAAAGTCAACATTATCTCTATTTCTACACTATTTTAAGAGTGTATTTGTGGGCTAGAAGCCCACGTGGAAATCCCAGAGTCCAAAGTTTTACTTTAAAAAAATCTGCTTTTATATACTTTTGATCCTCACTTCTGTGAAAATGTCAGTCTTACACCTATTTAAATCTTTCATGCAGGATGAGAGTGTAATCCTGTCCGTAAATAATAAGCTTTCCATCCAAAAAACATTGTGAACAAGCGCTTGGCACAACTCTTGGTGTTTTTAGTAACTTATTTTACAAGTCAATAGTACGATGTAGTTATTCTGGTATCTCTGCGTCATAGTTGCATTAACTACCTAAGTTTACAGGATGTCTGTGTGTAATATAAAGTACTCTCTTTTGTGTGCATAGAAGAGATAGTAGAGTTAATTGAAAAAGGCACTTTGATCTAAGCAACTGAATTTGGTGATTTAGTTTTACTTATACCGATAAATACATTTAAATATGTTGTTCATGAGAAGCAGTCCACAGGTTGACAAATCATCGATAAAGGGAGACCCTGCTCTTCTTAGAAGTGGACAGATGACCCCAAAGACCCAATGCAGAACCCTAAATGAGGTAAAGAAGAACCCACAGATACCAGATTAAGACTTAAAAGTATCACTGGAGCTGATAAACATCTCTGTTCATCAGTCAACAGGAAGGGTGCCGATGCCAGAACACCACAGAGGAAGTTACTGTCCTCCAACCAAAAGAAACGTTGGTGGGCCCCTGATGTTTGCCAAGGAGCATTACAGCAATCTGCAGAGCCAAACACAAAATGCTTTGTGGACTTACGAAACAAAAGTTGATTTGTGCAATTAAACAAAGAACAATGGACAGAGCTTTAAAGTATGGTGGAGGGAGCATCATGGTTTGGGCTTTCATGTTGGTGTCTTCACAAGATACGCACACACACATATATATCGATATGATATCTTTGTAGGCATAAACATTTGTATTTCATTTTGTTTTCCTTCAGACTGGATGCCACGAAAAAGCCTTATCGATAATTACGTTTGAAAACAAAAACGGAATCGGGAACGTGATGACGTCGTCGGTTGACGCCGCCTCCGAGCGTCGGCAGCGGCGGACGTAGTAGTGCTGATCTGTGTACATGAGATGAGGGGCTGACAAATGATGAAGAGGAGGATGAGCCGACCGACGGAGCAACCACACTGTAATTCCACAGCATCCAGATGCTTGTTTCGGAGGAACAATGAGGTAAATGTGAGGAGAAACCCCCTCGGCCGGCGGTGAGCAGGCATCAGTCGGCATCGACGTCGATGAAGCTCGGCTGCTGTGATCTCGGAGGAGGACTGGGACGTGATGATAAAACTGGAGGGCACAGCAAGTGTCTCTTTCTGTCGGTGGACGTGAAGCTCCGTGTGGAGAGAAGGTGTCCGTCACCACAAAGCAGCTTTAAATGTCTCACTTTACGCGGCGCAGCTCTGTGATATTCACCGTCGGGAGGACTTTAACGGCCGGACTCCGGCGAAGAACCAGCGGCGAAAACTGACATTTATGAGTCGACGTTTCTTTCAAGTTACGACCTGAATCATCATCATTATTATTATTATCATTGTTGTTCACGTTTTCACAAATCCATTCCTTGGTCGGATTTGACTGCAGATTAAACCCAGAAAGCTAACATCGAGTGGATAAAGGCTGTTTACAGACAACTTTACCAGCTATTTCACAATAATACTTTCCCCCCTTTGCTGCTTTTCTTGTTTGAAAAGCGCACATTAGGCACCTCGAGCTGCTCCCTCTGCCGTCGGTGCGGGTGGGATCCGAGCTGAGCTCGATAATCCTGCAGGACCGAGTTTAGTTTCACTTGGCTAACGGTCGCAGCCGCGTCCGCATGCACGCCCCGACGCGCGTCCCCCTCCTGTGAAACCTGCCAAAGAGGATGATCAGCCCTCGGGCGTGACAGCGCTCCGAGCGCGGCCAGAGAGTCTCCGAGCGGCCGCGAAGCGACGCCCAGCGCGCAGGCGGCTTGTCCGGACGGACGCGGACGGCAGCGGCGGTTAGCCCCCAGCAGACCGCAGACGGGCTCGTTTTCGGCTCGACTTCGGCTACGAATCCAGCAAAAATGGGGTAGGTACCCGGCGGGGCTGCCGGCTACGGCCGCCGCGGTCCCGCCCGCCCTCCGGGACTCCGTCGGGGCTCCGCCGGGGCGGTTCGGTCGAGTTTCGGCGGCGGTTTAACTGAATCTCAGCCGGCGCCGCTAGTTAGCGGCCACGGCTAACTAAACGAAGTGTTGCGGTGAACCGGAGAAATAAGTCTGAATAAACACACGTAAATGTAAATAAATATACCTGCTGCACTACGGGTGCACAGTATTTTAACCAACTTATCCTACATTACCGAAGTACTGTGCTGCATGCCGAGAATACAGACATGCATTTAACACTATTCAGGGTTTAATCTCAACAGTTTAAATGATGATACAGAACATTGACGGACTGGCTAATTAATCTAAATCATAATTTGATAGTTTGAGTAAATCGTTGTATTTTTTCAGATGCATGCTGGATCGCCTGTCCTGCTTTTCAGACATCAGGTCCCGAAAAAGCCTCATTTGTTAACCACAAGTTGGAACCATCCTTTTTTATCTTTAGTCCCTCATGACTTAATTTAATTAAATGCTTTTGTCATTCTGTTTTACAGTACAACAAAATTGGGTGTGCTACTCCACGGTGGCACTTACAGTAAAACAATTTAATAAAAGCACATAAAACAAAACAATGAAAGTATTGTAATAAAGTGCAAGAGTTTGCTTTAAGAAGACTGAGGGATTTTCCAGAAAATTGAAACTTCTCCACCAAACCTTTAATTTTTCAGCCTCTGGAGAAACTAGAAACGTAAAACAAAAACACTTTCAGATTAAAGCTTTTGCGTTCATTGTAAATGATCAATTTCGCCCACATAGATTAGAAATTGTGTATTTATGTGTCTCACACCCCTGCACAAAACGGCAACAACAAAAAAACCAACCCTCTGTTGCAAGATCAGAAAAAAATAATTATTATAATAGTTGTTTATGTGTGTCTTTCCATAGACTGGCCAGCCATCCTAATTATTTCCCTCTTTAATGCAAAGACAAAGTCTGGTTCCTCTCAACTGTACGTTGCTTTTTTAGAGGACGATACCTTCAGATGTGGATGAAATTGCCCTAGACGCTATTGGATAGACGTACAATTAGTAAGAGAATGACACCCAAACTCGTATCAACAAAGCATTTCCAGTGTGAACATCGGTGAATGACTGTTGCAGTAAAATTTAGTTGGTCCAAGTTGTTGGGAACTCCTGCAGCCATTTTCATTATTTTGATTATTGGCTCTTTGAAAAATCTGAGTGAGCTGTAAAGGTCACCTCAACCCTGTAGCGGCTGGTTCGGTACAGTTTGTACCGGTGGAAATGGCTGTGAATGGTAGGCCGACCAAACGTATTTCACAAGTGAACCGTTGCAACGTGAATGGATACTGGTGACCGGGCCATTCGTTCAAGGCCTGTAAGGTGAAAACACACACGTATTACTGTGCAAAAAGTCTTGGGGAAAACCTAGATTTGTTAGTTACCAAAGTTTAAATGGACATTTAGATTTATTTTCCAGTCACTATAAAGATACAAACAAGAAATGGAGTAAAATTCTCTAAGGTACACAGAGTAATCTGTTTCACTGAATATTGGTCATTTTCCAAAAATCCACCTTAGACAAAGATCAGTCGACATCAAGAGAAGATGTATACAAAATACAACTGCGTAATGTTTAGAGCAACATGACTCCACAAGCCAAAGTCAGCATTTAGTCCGTATTTATTAAGTGCAGCTTTAACTCTTTAAGAGACCCAGGTTCCCATATTTTTTTGTTTAAAACTTAAACAAAAGGTGGAATGGATATAGATGTGATTAAACTTTGATAAAACATAGACGTAGAGGTGCCTAAGCCTCTTTAAGTGATAAAGTTAGTTTCAGCTCCGACTAAGTCTGTGTTTATGGTGAGAAAATGATGTAATTGAATTCACCAGCTGACAGAGCGCCACTATTTTCACTGCACTGGATGGCTCCTGAGAATTCAAGCATGTAAATGTAAAAAGTAACTTAGCATTTTCAATATGAGGAAATGTTTGTAGTTTGTAATGTTGTCTTTTGGATTTTGCACAAACATCTTTTTTTTAGATATTTTTGTGATTGATTAAAAAAAAAAAAGCATTGAAAGCTAATCAATTTAAATAATGTGCCTCTATATAAAGACTTTGAATTAACAAAAGGTGAGATCTAATGAATATGACCAATGTACTACTTTTATTTTTCAAAATATTTTATATTCAAATAAAAATGTATTTTGTTAGTTAAGTATTGTCAGCAAAGAAGAAAAACTCAAAACGAAGGTAAGTAAATGAAGACGAACTAGTCTAACCTGTGGATTATAAGTCCTACATTGAGATGTTCTTTTGGAAAGACTTTTTGTTTTTGCTGTTTTTGTTTTTTTTTCCTTTTTTTCTTTTAAAATTAAAATAATTGCTTGTGCAGTATTAACATTTCATATCTAAATAAAATTGAATAAACACCCATATCTTTGTAATAAAAAAACACTTTTTAAGGAACAATTCTTGAATACATTTCATCGAGCAACATTCAATAACCTTTTACACTAAATAGCATGCATTCAGTCTTAAATAAAACAAATGCATGCAAAAAAATAAACACTTAAGATTTTTTCTTTAAATGCACACAGTGTAGCTCTGTGAACTAACTGATTATACATATATTTTTCTTCATATAATTTCAACCGATGTGGTATTTAAAAAAAAAAAAAAAAATCACCACCAGACAGCTGTCACGGATGTGACTTTGGAGATCAAAACCATTTAATCGACTCGACGGCAATACCAGTACCGTCACGGTCAGTCGATGCTGGGTTACTACAAATGGATGCGCGCTTCGCGAAGGGCCTGACGATTACAAATAAGGAAGTAACAACGAAGTAACAACGGCTAGCGATGGGCTGAGCCGACTGTCAACCACTCATTCTAAATAAATTTATTGTTTCATATAAACTCTCCTGGTGTGGTACAAAAAAATCACACCCCTTTGAGTTGTCGTGGGTGTGAAATCAATTGATTTAGACCAAAATGGTTGTTTTGAACCAGGTTGTAAATATGTTTATTTCTGCCATTCTGACATTTTACATGACACGGACACGGACACGGACACACACACGGGAGTCGATGGAGGTTGACTCGTTTTGGAGCCTCTAGCGGTCAGTCGGGGAACTGCAACAGAACTTAGTTCCACATGGGCATCAATCTGGAAGTGAGATGGTTGGAAAAAAGGCGAACTCACTTTTGGAGCCAGGCCGTAGTGAAGAGTTGATGAATCAACCTGTGGAAATGTTGGCGCTTGGCCAACCATCTAACTTCTGGGATAAGGCCAAAGCGAAACCGTCTAAACGCAGTGGTGATGTTTGAATTCGTCATAAAAATGTTTGTAAAATGGGATGTTCAGCTGAATATGTCTGGCAGCAGCTCTGTAGCTATTCAGGGGAGACCGGTCGAAGGCGCTGGTAGCCACAGCGAACTTTGATTGACATGTGAATCCCCATAGTCTTCCTGAGCAACATAGTGGTGCACAGTACAAAGAAAAACAGGCTTCGACACTACTCTTCAGAAGTCATTGCTATCATATGTCTTTTGTTATTGGAGTCTAATAACTCATTATTTTATGCTGCACGCTGACTATAGCAGCATTTTTCTTTTAATTCATTATGTAATTCTCGGTGTGTGAAATCAGATAGTATAGGACTTTGCTCAAAGCTTTAGCTCTTCATCATTACATCCCCTTTCAGCGTCCTGACATTTTAGATTACAGAAGCCAGAAGATTAGGTTGTAATTCAGTAGGCTACTGCTGGTGAACCGAAGCCAGAGAGCAGGCGTTTCGTTTCAGCGCTCCATAGGAGAGAACTGTTTAAAAAGCAAGTGTTGCTTTTAATTTAGTGCTGCGAAAGATAAGAGATAAGTCTTTTTAAGTCGCCACGGCTTGGCTGATGGGATGCATGCAGCTGAACCTGCAGATGTATGGTGAATCTCAAGAGCGACCTAGTTCTTACTCCAGATGAAAGCAGATGATGTAGCATGTGATTGGTTTGTTGTCATATTGTGGTTGGAGGAGGATGGGGAGGAGGAGGAGGAGTGGAGTGAACTGCTAACCTCCTCATCCTCAGTAATTCTTGAGGCCAGTGGTTATAATCCAGTCAACAATCAATTCCTCAAGCAGAGAAGGACAGCATTCCCCACCCGTGAGGGCAGTCACACCTTCATCCTTCATCGAATTCCCCACGTGCTTTTGTTGTAGCAGCAGATGATGGAAAACCTGGCATGTGGACTTAGTGTCTGGACTAATCTCCACTCCCCTGATCAGACTAGTTTGTCAGAGTTTAGGTGTGTGTGTGTGTGTGTGTGTGTGTGTGTGTGTGTGTGTGTGTGTGTGTGTGTGTGTGTGTGTGTGTGTGTGTGTGTGTGTGTGTGTGTGTGTGTGTGTGTGTGTGTTAAGAAATGTATTTATTTATTTTCTCTGTTGGAAGCAGACAGGGACGGTTGTTCATAATCCTGTCTTTAAAATTCACAGATGACTATAGGGAGTGCTGTATGTTACAGAAAAAAAAGAGAAATTTAATCTCTAAGTACAATGAATAGGTGGACTAGATAAAAGGGCTGGCAAAACATATGGAGTACCCACTCTTGGACGATATTCATTCAGTCTTATTTTATATAAAGTACTTGTAAGTAATGGAAGTTTTCTTCAGGTCAAACAGGGCTGGCTTTTATGCCAGTAAAGTCCTGGTCCTCATCATCCGTGATGAACGTCAGTGAAGTTCCACTTTTCTCATGTAGCAGTGATGGTAGGACTGGGACGACTACCGCTCAGTTCTGACCAGAAAAATGTGGTCCACACTGGGCCTGGGTGGTATAGTAAGATATATCGTTGTATATTTTGTAATTTTTCATATTTGATAAAAAACAGGGCTGGTGTAAATGCACCCTGAGGCATCGCTACCTAAATGTAATCAAATATTCATTCAAATGAAATTGAAGCTGGTATTTTAACATGAAAGTCTTTTTTGCTGTTTTAAAAGTTGTTCTAAGAAGATACACTTTGAAGTTGAATTTCAAAAGAACAATCTGTAGTAGTGCCAACATCTATGTTGCCTTAAAGCAGGTAACACGGGGTATTAAAGCCACTCTGTCACTATACCACCTCTGACCACAAGGGGGCAAATAGATCGGCTTATAATGCTGTGCCAATGTGTGGGAACGGTTAGTCTTACGTCATGCTATGAAAAGAGCCAAAAATGTTTACATTTAGGCGAAGCCATTTAAAAAAAAAAAGTAACTATATCATTTATCGATATTTAGGATGTGAATTTTAGTCGACCTCCTCCAGCCTTGGTTTACATGTTTAACTGACGAGGAGTAACTAGTATGGCAGTGAGAAAAAATCTTTTGTAGGAATAAACGCAGCAGGAAAAGGATTTACTAGTCATCATGCCGTAAACCGTTTAACAGCTCAAATGAACTGTAGCATTAATGTAGGTGATGTTCACGGCCCCCAGGAACGTGAAATCTGAGAATCTGGGCACCCAACCAACGAGTATCCAGATATTGGAGTAATTTTAACAACTTTGCAGGATGAAGTTGTGTTATGGACTTGTTTTTTTTTAAATGTAATTTATCTTAAATGTCTAGTCTAAAATATCAATCAGATTGACGTTCGTTTGGTAGGAATGTCACAGACTGATGTCTTTTCTGTAGAAACCGTTTACTGTTCTTTGTTCTGTGGAAAACTGCATTATCCTATAAGATGACATTACCAACAACAAATGCACTTTTGACTGATAGATTGAGAACAGTGTCTAAATAATTTTAAAAACTATAAATTATTTCAGTCTTCAGTGTGAAATTGTGAAATCTCTTTATCTCATCAAATTTACTTATGAGTAGTATGATGCGCACTAAAGTGTAAAACCACTTTATCAATGTTCATAACTGGCAGGACATTTTCTCCTCTTTCTTTTGTTTACATTTAAAATCATGCTTTTTATTTATGTGATGTTTTAATGTCTCTGTAAAGCACTTTGAATCACCTCAATGTTGAATTGTGCTGTATAAATAAACTTGCCTAGAGCCAGAACGATGAGCCATAAACGATTTATTGTCGTCAGGGCTGAAACAATCATGCATTTCACATGATGATTAACCCTAATTAAAATAACTACGATTAAGGATTTGTCTTCCTATATTTTTATGCTATCATTAGTTTTCAGTTCATGGCATTTGCACCTTTTTAACCGCCGCTCATTAGCACTGCCTCTTCCAACCTTTAGGACTCTCCTTTTTCATTTGGCTTAAAACCAAGATGTGCCATAGTGATGCAGCGGGAAATTAAATCCATGAAGTTAACATCAGTAGAAGATCTCTGGATTGCAGTTGGTCAAATATTAGGAGCTAAGCTCCTTGAGATAAACCGTTGATGACATTAAACCATGGTAGGAGAAGAGCGCCGAACGGCAGACAATGACATACACGTACCGACTGAAGTGTAATGATGTTGAAACGGGAAGGAGACGCTTAAGAAAAGATAAAATCGCAGTTAAAATAATTGAGATGAGAGAATAATATCTTTTTTAATTTTTTTATTTTTGAGGGGCCAGTTGGTCACATGTTCTTGTGTGGCCAGAGTCCTGTTGTTTTTGTTTTTTTACTGCATTTATTCACAAATAAAGTGGTGTTGCTGTCCAGGATATCTGTTTATTGAGCTTTTATTCTCCGCGAGGATCAGAGGCTTCAGTTTGCCAGACGCCTGCTGCCTCCCTCAGAGTGGGTTAACTGACAGGGACACCGGGATCAGATTGGCCTGGAGAGCATGTGGGAAGGAGAGGATGTTCACGGATCATGAACCGGCCCCGAGTCCCACGGGCTGTTACCATGACAACGCAGCAGCTAAGTTAGTTATGGCGAGCGTGTGTGTGCGTTTGTTTTGTTTTTTCCTGGGCAGAGCAAGCTGCACTTGTTGAGCTGTTGCCGGTGTCGGCGTTATTTTTATACTCCCTTGTATAATTTGTCGATGTATAGAATATTATAGTGTATTTTAAAACTATCACAGCAGGTCTATTGCTTTTTGAGGTGTTTTGAAAAAGAAGTCTAAACAGTGATGTTCCTGAAGCAGGTGAAATGAGAATGAAAGGGATTCTTAAAAACACTGACATGGTACTCTGTCTTTAAATGTTGTTGTTTCGTCTGCAATAACATAAATGTCACCTGATTGCAGTGGGTCGCATTAGGCAAATGCAGCGTCTGACAAAGCAGCATTATTGAGCCTTTATCATTATTATTTCTTAACTCTTGCGGGGCATTAAAGCGAGGCCCTCAGCTCCTCGGAGGACCGACCCCTTAACGCTGCCGCGGGTTAAATTCAAAGACAGGAATCAGTGAGGCAAGCTTCCCGGTGATTCGGTTGGTGGCTCATCTGACTTCAGCACTGTAACAGTTTTTCCTATTCTGTTATTTTGAGTGGTTTTGAGGAGGATGTATGTCCCTTCAGGGTTGCCGTAGAAGAGGCACGGCTCACTAGGTTCTTGTGGGATTTGTAGTTCTAGTGTGAATAAAGAGGTGCGCACACTAGCTGTCCTGTCTCTATCGTTTCATGTCCTTCCTTCAGTTAGGCGGACCCCCCTCATAACTCGCTTGTGTTGTGGAGGATTTTCGGCTCCGTCTTTGTAGTTGACTGTGGTTGGAGTGCAGTCGCTGACACAGCTCTGACAGCTCTCTCAGGGTCCTGCGACAGGATTTTATTTGGGTTGAAGTCTGGAGATTGACTTGGCCATTTTGTTTACCCCCCAAGCCTCTTTGATGTAGCTTTACTGGTTTGCTTCAAATCATTGTCCTGTTGCATGATTTGATTTCAAACTTTGGCTTACTCTGGAGTTTTTGATCAACTCGGTGCCTGTAAGGTGTCCCGGTCCTGTGGTTGGATGACTGCACGGTACCATCCGTCTTCCACCATCATGCTTGACAGCAGATGTGAGGTGTTTCTACTGAAAATGCTGGGCTGGTTGTCATCAAACATGCTGCTGGTTAATAACTCCTAACTCCTCTTTGACCTCCTCTCTGCAGGACCTTGTCCAACAGTCCTGTGGTTTGTTCAAGTGCACATTTTGACATGTGGCTCGTGGGGTTCTTGGGTCTCGTTGTACGATCTAAACTTGGTGAATGTGATGGTCCATCCTCTTTTTGGAACAATGCCTCACTTTCTACGTACAATTAATCTTCGTAATGTAATATGTTCAATTCCAGGTTGTTTGAAAATAGGTTTATGACCCTTTTCTACACTGATGAGCAACTGATCCTTCTCTAGGACCATTGCTCATGTCCTTCCCTCTTGGCACGCAGTGCTTCAGACCAGAAAACTGCAAGCATGTCTGCTTTTATTGAGGTCTGCACAGCTGCTGCTGATCAGCACCTGGTAACATTTAACTCTTATTGAAGCAGTACAGGGGTACTTGGTGGTGTTTTCCTCTTTGGGTTCTAGATAAAGGTCATAATTGAGCTTTTTATTCACCATTAAACATCATTTTCAGTAGTTCGATCCAGTTTGGTCTCAGTTGGCAGGCCTAAACAAGCATCTGTTTCTCCGTAAGCTCTCTGGCGACGGCGAACTCGGCTGTCTGCTCAGAAACCACCTGTGTGGGTCTCCTGCAGCCGTGATTGCATCTGCTGGCTGTACGTGGAGAACTGCTGAGCTGATAACATCTGCGGTCAGATTCCTGTTAAAGCACTTGTCATTGAGACTTGAATGCCCCAGTGCGCTTCATTGTGAAAAGGGATTAAGGGCTAACAATCGGCCCACTCGCTCACAGAGACACAGCACAGGCGTAGATTTATATCTCGGCCGTGCTGTCGGGCCAATTAAACCCTTAAATAAAAAACAAAACAAAACAACTTTCTTCAGGTCCTAGAATAACTATTAGACTTTGACAGCTTTGAGCAGAGTTAAAATAGTAGTTTTACATGTTCATTAACAGTGAGATTAAAGCAGGTACCTAATCTGGCTATAATGTCCAGCCTCTGTTATTAGAGATGTGACAGTTTAACTCCTTTCTTTTTATCAAGAGAGAAACATGCAGCTTTGACCTCAGGATAGTGAGTTACAGCGTCTTTTCTTTTTTGTTTGTTTGTTTCAAAAGTCATAAAAATTTTTTTGGTAAATGTGCAAGACTGTGATGATGATAGATGGCATAAAACCGTCCACGTCTGTTAAACGGTTAAACTGTCAGCCCTTCAGGCTTCCCTGTTTTACATGAAGGCTCATGCTGAACACGTCCTGGTAGATATCAGAGGAAAATGTCCCGTAATCAGATCACGCCAGAGGGAGTGGACTGTCTTTATGGTGGTCACTGATGTTTAATATTTTCCATCACAACTGACTTCATCCCACTCATTTTCCTGGTATCGGTTAACTCTTTATCGTGAGCCGGTGAGAGCTGCCGTGTCACACTGGCTCGCTGTGTCTGTCTTAAATAACATCTGCCAAGTCTCCACTCTGCAAATTTAATTACCACACAGATATGAGACAAGATTCCCACTGGTGGGAACAATAGTTGGATCCCAGAGGAGATCTGAGACACTCAGCCAAGCGTTTATTTCACTTTCCCTGGAAGCCTGGGAGACAGTCATCCCAGGACTAAATCTGAGTTTAGGAGCATGTCGCGTAGATTCAGCAGCAATAATGAAAGTTGTCGTATCACTTGAACCGCTTACTGATCAGTCGTAATTTAATTTAATTACTTTTGTCTGTTGGGCGAAAGCATTAAATATTTCTGAATCTTCCCAAGTCGGACTGGATGCGGTGGCATTTTGCGTTTTGATACGGTATTTGTGTAAAATACCGTAATCGTGATGGTAACCAAAACGCCGGCAGACGTCACCCTCGGCTTCTCTATGTCAGTGGCGCTTGGCTGTGGTTGTCCGGGCAGTCCAGTCTGAACAGTCATCACCTACATTTGCATGAAATTTTCTTGCCTTCACATTTACTGAGACAAGTTTCGGCTGTTCTCCGAAACTATCATAACATAAACAAAAAAGTAAAGCACGGCTTTTTTTTTTTTTTTCTCAGACTAATTACTTTTATTTTTGTGTTGTGACTTTCACACCAGATGAATCCTTCACTTTCGTTACTACGGCACAATTTAATAAGTGTCATAAAATTAAGTATTAAGTGTGTTAGGAATAATAAAATAGAATCTATGTATTAGGTGTTAATGCAAAGTTTAATTTCAGTCAACCTTTTTGTATGTTTTTTGTAAATTAATGAACAACGATGTATAACTTGCATAACAAAGATGAATTCATGACAATAATAAAGAACCCCGTTACAGCATCAGACGGACTGACGGGACCCCGGAGTCAAATCAACCCCAGGGGTGTTATTACTCACCTTTCCTTAGGAACCAAAATAACGTGAATCGAAGCAGTTTTGATCGAGAACAGAAAATGTGTTTGTGCCAATAATGGACGTCAACGTTGGGTCCGAGGGCAACAGAATAAGAAGGTTTTTTAAAGCTTATGACAAGACTCAGAAATGTCATTACACTTAAGTGTCGGTGAGGGTGGTGTCCCTTTACGTTTGTGAGTGTATAGAACGTGGTTCTAAGTCTGACTGCACCAGACTACCGGTGCATAGACACACGGTGAGAGTTCATGGCCTCTGGTTCTCACATGTCTGCTTTGTTATAAATATCCAAGTACTAATCCAGTTCTGTGGAAATGGGCCATGAACTCGGCCTTTTGCGTTTATTGACTGCAGGACTGTGACAAAAAGTAATTGTATTAGTATTTGTTCCTGCAGTAATAAACTGTGTCTAAGCGTGTTCTCGTAAATGTCCTCCAAGTGGACAGTACGGCCTCGTTTACGGAATCGGGCCTGTTGAGATCTCCGGTTTGTGGATGCTTGCTCATAATCACTAGGAACATTTATGCATACATGTTGCCTTTTAAATCTTCTGTTTTATTGCTGGACTGAAAGATATTCAACACATAAAATTACCTTTTTCTTGCTCCAACAGCTCTAACTTTTTCTGTGAGCTATTATTTCCCAACCTTTTATTTTTTTTCAGTTCATCTTCCGGAGGTGAACCACCGTTGTTTATCAAAGCTATGAAATGATTAGGTGTCCACAGGTCGTCGAGTTGTCGTCCTGCTTTTCCTAACTTTCACATCTTGAGCGTTTTCCTCCTGATGTCTGATGAGTTGCCCCGTCTCGGTTCACCATTAGCTGCAACTTCCTCACCGTCTTGTAGCGTTTAAGGTCATTTTGACAAGTGCTCGTGGTTAGACCTCGGTGCACACCACATTACTTTTGACCCTTTTCCAGTTAGTTTGGTTTGTGTTCCCAAATGTTGTTGTCACTCTGGTCAGGACGCTGCAGCAGAACCACGTGACCGCGGTCAGCGTTGTCACTGGTAAATATCAGAGTTGACAGACGATCGTGTTTCCGTGACGGCCGGCCTGAAGCAGAAAACTGAAATGAACATTGGAACAACAGTTTGACACACAGACTGCCTTCGTTTTCTTTTCTTTACATCTTGTTTTCTGTCACTCTGGGAGAACTATACAGTTCGCAAATGAAGCACAACTGCAGCTTGAAATGATTTGTCCACAACTGTCATCTTTGTTGATGTGCTCCCTCACAGCCCACAGCGTAACTTCCCAGTGGGTCACAATTATGTTTTTAAATGTTAAAAAAATAATAGGATTAAAATTGGGGGAACTATGTATTGTACATGATTGTAGCTCATTTAACAGTTGAGATAGATTTTTCTTTGTCTCTTAACACAGTGTATTATTAAGATTGTCCTGCTTTGAAAAGAACTAAGTGATAGAACGTTTTCTGTCAGCTTCTAGATGAGAGTGCTGCAACAAACATCCCATTTATCTCAACCATGTGAAGTAGGAGTTGTTCGAGCACCAGTCATCGTCTTTGGGAATGTTTGAAATTCTGAAGACGAAGTTGGTACAAATCAAAAAAAAAATCTCACTCTTTTTGTCATCAGGGTTTCCATCAACCGTGTGAGCTTTTTTTCTATAATAAACCTGAAAGTCATCCAGCTCCTGGTGGTCTCTGCATGTTGGCAAAGGTGCTTCCATGTCACTGGCATCGGGCCTGGGACGACTCAGGCCAGCGCACGGCCCGCTGATCACGCCTGGGCTGCACATCCGCACGCATACACGACAGAAAAATATAACCCTGACACTTTCCAGGCAGAATCATTCAGGCGCGACATTACGAGCTGCGCCGGCCCCTCGCTGCCACGGCTGTGAAAGTGGAGTTAAAAATGAGTGACAGCCAGATGCCAGCGACTGGCTCCACGGGTGCTCCCGTCAAATGTGTGACCTGCCTGTCCCCAGTTTGTCTAATATCTTTCTAGTATTATTATTTTTACTTGTTGATTTACTTGCTCTTGCTTAAATTGCCGGTTTGATCTGTTTAAAAATATTTTAAGCCACTACATGTAGCTTTACCACATCTGACCACATGGGGGCTTTGACAACATACACATCTGCTGTTTTGATGAAAGAGTCACTGACAATACTGTTGATGAGTGAGTGGAGACGGTCTGTTTCATCTTGTAAAACTGCTGTGTCCAACTAGAGGTACATTTTATCTGTCTCTGGCCTGGACCAAATTCAAAGTTCGACCAAGCGTACACGTTTGTCCATGTATGCAACCAGCTGCTTCAGAACGCAGGCGGGACGGGAGATGCCAAAGACTTGAGATACCAGAGTTGAGAATAAACCCCTACAGAACACGGTGACACCGTTGGCAGTAGAAAATGTTATTGGTTTGCTTTTCTCGCCGTAACAGCAGAGAAAAAGTATTCGGATGGCATTAGAGAGGATATGTTGGCTCGTTTAAAAAAAAGAAAGAAACTGCCGTAATATTTTTTGTAGGTGCTCTGATGTTTAATGCAGAGCCTGAAACCGCACCAGAGGTCACTCGTGTTAACTGTTGCACCCGACTATAGTAGTGCCGCTACCATACAAGTGAATATTGCATTTATGTTTTTTGTTTTGATCTCTTTGCGAACTTGCACGACTGACATGCCAAATGTCTTTGCTTTTCCACTTTGTCCTTTCTGCTAGAACTTAAACATTTTCTCATGGAAAAAAACAATTCTGGAAGGTAAACACTCAACCAACGAGTTTCCCGTGATTTCACGAAACATCCTTTCGAAACTCGATACCCCGTAGCGCTCGGCGGCGGCTCCATCTCAATTCAGGGTAAAAGGTTTGAGGCGACAGCGTTCACAATGCGTTGACTTGCGTGAAGAAGCATAAATCAGGTTTTATGCTGACTGACTTCTTGTTATACGCTGCCTCCATGTGGTCAGAGGTGGTAGTTGGTCTTGATGTCCAAAAATTGAATAAGGAACTCTCCAAGTCCAGCTAAAGCGTCTCCCTATGCTCTTGTTGCCATCCTCAAATACTTCAGATCCCTTTGAACAGTTTTCTGTAGATGTTTCCATTAACCTTGAAACTGTTGTATTGTTTTTGTGACTAGAAAATGTGTCTAATGGAAACACACAATGACAAATGTGTTTTCCTGACTAGATGCACCCTTGAGCATTTGCTTTGTCTTGCTTATGTGTAAAACGTGCATGTACATGAGCACACTTGTTCTCCGCGTGAGTGATTGATGGCTGTCCTTGGATTTGCAGACTTGCAGTGCAGCATCTCTGTAAATTACGATGGTGCTAGCATCTGTGAAATGAGCTCCAACGTTCGTCTCAATCCACAAATGGTCCTTGTGCTGCTCCTCCTTTTCTTCGGTGGGCAGGTTTTTCTGTTCACATGTTGGTGTTTGTGTATATTAGTCACACTAGCAGTGTGACTTGAGGAATGAGCATCATTTTATGAGCGAATTACCGTTCCTACATTTAGCAGTCGCTTTTATCCAAAGCGACTTACAATAGAGGAATACAAACAAACTACAGTAACATAGATCACAAAGTAGGCGTAAATATAACAGAATTTTAATAAGTCCCGCTAAGATGACATTCAGGTGCTCGGGAAGGTAAAGGAGGCGGAACCTAGAGACGGACGACTCTGGTCTTCTGACCACTGCTAAACGGTTCCACCTCTGAGGAA
The DNA here is from genome assembly GCA_014839995.1 of Xenentodon cancila. Lineage (NCBI taxonomy): Eukaryota > Metazoa > Chordata > Actinopteri > Beloniformes > Belonidae > Xenentodon > Xenentodon cancila. The sequence goes on along the minus strand of CM026215.1, from coordinate 3,033,232 downwards.
CCACGTGGGAGATGGTCTTTAATCAGATCTCCTTGTGTGAGGAGAGGGCAAGGCCAGTCTGTGTTCTTGTGAAGAGCGCAGCGGTCATGAAGAAGTGTGAGCTTTTACGGTGGAGTTCATCTTGGCAGGCGTGGACCCTGAGATCGTCTCGTAGCCACAGGTAACCGGTGACGCTCAGTGAGGGGTGACGTGTGCACGTCTGGGTTGATTAAAGAGCAGACGTTCTGTAATGGCTAGGAGGGGATTACAGGAATCAAGGCTGGATATAACTACTGTCGGCCAGGAGTTGAGTTGCATATCAAGTTAGGAAAAGTCTTTTTGTTTGTTTTTTTTTTGTATGTTGTAGAGAACAAAGCGGTACGACCAGGAGACTGAGGCAACATGGTCAGAGAAAGATGACTGGCCATCAAACATGACATCCAGGTTCTTTAACCGTCATGGGAACAACGGTAGTAAAAGCAATATTTATGTTCATACTGAGGCTGAACAAACGATGAGCAGGGATAACCAGCACTTCAGTCTTAGATTGGGTTAGAGAGGTCAGAGGTCGTGTTAATACAGTGATCCAGTGGAAACCAGTTGGTTTGATTATAGGGATGTCTGGGGTTGGCACCAAAAGCTCTTATTGATGTCTCAACTTCAGTAAATAGACATTCGAGTCAAAAAGGGAGGCAGTTGCTCAGGTGGCGTAAAGGACACGCCGCCAAATGTAGTTGTAGTGCAGCTTGATGAGGCTCAGCGTGGTGGGGATCTAGAAGGTTTGAAGCTGCTGGACATGCATTTGTCCTGTACAGATGAGACGCTGACGGCGTTTAAAATCACAGCCTCCAGTAATTACTTCTTCAGGGGCTCCTCCTGTACGGGCAGGCCCAGACGATCTGTACGATCTTAAACTCAGCCCACATGTTAACTGGGGTGGTTTGGTGGTTACCGTGGTAGAATCACAGTAAGAAACTTCCCAGTTCAGATCTGGACTGGGGCTCCAGTTCAGATCTGGACTGGGGCTCCAGTTCAGATCTGGACTGGGGCCCCAACTCCGTATGTGGCTGCTGGGATGGACTCAAGCCTGTCCCTGCAAACCTGAACGGGATCCAGCAGGTCTATAAATGATGTGAAATGAACACTGCATGTTTTTTGCACAGATTTATGTTCTGTAACTGTTGTTTTATTGTATTTTACCATCATTGAATCCAAATTGGCTTCCAGCATTTTGCCGACAGTGCAGCTAAACTTCAGCGCTGAAGCTGTAAATATACTGAAGGCGTCACGTCTCCTCCTTCCTCATCTTTGGTTCTCTTTTTATTTTCTGTGCAGTGAGCAGCCCATCTTCAGCACACGGGCCCACGTCTTCCAGATCGATCCAAACACCAAGAAGAACTGGGTTCCCACAAGTAAACACGCGGTCACCGTCTCCTACTTTTTTGACAGCACCAGGAATGTGTACCGGATCATCAGTCTGGATGGATCCAAGGTGGGTGCAAGTATATGCAGCTTGTACCAAGACGTCCTCCTGATTTTACTGCAGCTGTTTCTCTTTCTGTTCTTGCAGCTTCGTTGATGCCAAACGTTTTTATAAAACCTAAAGCGAGTAACTACCTGCTAAACTATCAAATTTCATGTGACTTTTCTTCCCCCTGGGACTTTTGAAGCTGCCTGTAGATATTCATATTGTTCAGAGGCACCAACGGTTATCACTCCCAAGAAAGATGATTCCATTACATTTGACAAAGGTGGATTATAAATATTTAGCTTCTCAAAGAAAATGATCATAATCGTTTTTCTCTCGAGTTGTTTTCCGTCAGTTGTCGGTGCCTCTCAGGCGGGGCGGTGAAGGGGCAGTCGAGCCTCTCGCATGTCTGTGGCAGCGCTTATTTTAGTCTTCAGAGAGATGCAGGGGTGGATTTTGCCTCGTTATGCAAGAGCCTCCCTGGTAGACTGGAGCTGCTGTTGAACCAGCAAGTTAGCTGGAAAAAGGCAGGAATGAGGTGGGCAGGCGTTGGAGGACATCGTCACCACGACAACCAGCAGCCAAACGGGCGCAGTGCACGTCTTTCTGGGTGTGCTGGTCTAAGACCTGGGAAACTTTGGCATCTTTTTTTCAAATTTAACAACAATAGATATTAAACAAACATAAACCAGCTCTGAAACTGTTTAGCAGGAGTGTGAAAACCACATGGGAAGTCTTTGCTCCACTTCATGGAACCTGTGTCATTAGTTGTTTTTTTATTATTTGTTGGTGTGCAACTTTGCTCGTTTGTTTCAAATCACAAACTTGAAGCCGTCGACAGGAGGCAGGTGTTCATGGACAAAAAGCTCATAAAACCGCTGTGCACTTCTTCAGCTGCCAGCTGGTCAACACAGTGGAACAATTAACTTCCAAACAAACCAAATAAAAGACGACGTCTGCCCGACTCCTGCTGGACAGCAAATGAGCAACTGTTGGACAGGTTTCTGTGATCAACTCAAAATGTCATTACAGATCACTTTGATGTGTTTCAGGAGCCCAAAGTGTCCAAAGTTTAAAAAATAACCTACTGGACAATTGATGCTGAGTTTGAATTTATTGTAGAAACCTCCTTTCTAAACAAATGACATTAAAATTTGATAGATTAGCAGTTCTATTAATAAAAAAATATTTGGGGATATTCTTGTCTTAGTTTTTGGCTCAGCAATAAAAAAAGATGTCTCTACACCTTTAAGGTGCACATCTTGACTCCACAACATCTTTTATTTCTACATGTGCGTAGACAGAATGACTTTTTGCTTTGCCTCACAATAAATTTAGACATTTAATCAAATTTTATTACTGATATTATCTTTATAAATATATCCAACAACTAGAGCCAAGTTTCTCTCTTAAGGAACGCTGCACATTAAAATAATCTCAAGTCTATTAATCCGATCTAAGTCTCGTTTGTACCAAAGTAACAATTAATGTTGGGAGAGGGGAGCTTTTATCAAAATAAATGCCATTTTTAAGCCTCTGACGTGACTCAAAAGTCTTATTCCACTTTCCCGATAGCGTGGACAGAGTTCCTACAGACAACCTCAGGCCATTTCAACTCTGCGAATGTTCAAAAAGTTTATGAAAAGGATCCACAATGTGGTTTTTTTCTTTTGTTTTTCCCCTGGAGACTCATATTGCATTCTTGCTTAAAACTGTTTTCAGTCATATTTTGGTCCATAACAAAAGTTTACCGGGTTGGATTGTTTTAGCTTCAGAATGTTCCTTTTAAGCTGCTCTATGTAGCAGTGCAGCTTCTGACCACAGGGGGGCAGCATATCAGGAGAAGGTTCACGTGTCAGTCCCTGGTGTACGACGCAACCAAGTCCAGGTATTTTTAGACCGTGTGGTATTCCAAGATGTACCGGACCGTCCCCACTCAGTAGCATCGTCACACAGCAGATGCAAATGCCCCCATGTGGTCAGACGTGGTACTGCTTCCCAGAGTTGCTCTAAATTCATATTATATTAAGACTCCATATTCAAGTACATGCTGTTCAATAATAACAGTATCAAGTTTCAGCTGCCGTTGCTTCAGAACTGGTTTGTCTCTTGGAAATATATTTTAATGAGTCACGTGATTCAGTTGAAGGAATCGAGCTAAGCAGCCTTAAACTGAACCCCCACCCCCCACCCCCAATGACAGAAACATAGGTCACTGTTACAAGCCGTCATTTACTGATTGTTTTTTAACAAACTACAACAACGAACCCACATGTCTTCCTAAGACGCAGTTATTTTAGTGAGGCTTCATAATGTGTTCAATCGTCTACAGGCCATTATCAACAGCACCATCACCCCCAACATGACGTTCACCAAGACCTCGCAGAAGTTCGGCCAGTGGGCCGACAGTCGGGCCAACACCGTCTACGGCCTCGGTTTCTCCTCGGAGAGCCAGCTGGTCAAAGTGAGAAGGTTTCCTTTTTAGAAAACTTGAAGTTGCTGCTGAGTTTCCATCTGCATCCGTCATCGGTCAACTGCTCCGTTTGTTTCAGTTTGCGGATAAATTTGCTGAGTTCAAGGAGGCGGCGCGGTTGGCAAAGGAGAAGTCTCAGGAGAAGATGGAGCTCACCAGCACGCCCTCGCAGGTACCAAGCTCTTCAGATATAACCACATCTTTCCGGGTCTACGGGATGCAGGACCTCATCTACAGCGGTGTGATAGATGCTGTATGTGCATTCAAAATGTGTGTTACAGTCTCAGTGACGCCTGAACCAGTTTTTCTAGATGTCGGTCACTTTTAAACTTTCTTTTTGACTGATCTTACTGCTCACCAGTGTGATTCCTAACAGCAGTGAACGATTGTATCATCCAGCTGAGCTACACGCAGTTCTAGAGAGGAAATGATGTTTGAAGGATGATGTTTGTGGTGGAGGCGGCTTCATGCTGCACGGAGGGAGAATGATTCACCAGCAGAGGGCGGTGTTTACCCGCTTCAAACCCCGCCGCCAGCTTTAAAACGTACCCGTCCAAGAAGTTAAATGTTCTCTGCTTTTGTGAACTTGATTACAAATATGAATGTAAAAGTTTCTCTAAGTAATTTATTTCAGGAAAGAATTTATTATTATTTACTTCTATGATATTTGTCTGAAGTCGTTGTCGCTGTTTGGAACCATTTAAACATTTTTAAAGCTACAGACTTACGAACTAGTCGCTTTTCAGCATCATTTGCTGTGTGAGTCAAAGTTCACGTGAACCGGACAGATCCGAAGAGCGTCTTCGTAATAACATCTTTGGTGAAACGTGACTCGTTTAGCCAATCAAAGTCAAGATCGGGAAGAATAAAGTTAAATTGACTTAATTGGCTTTAACCTTTACTCGGCCAGACTTTGCAGGACATGCAGATCTGCTGTCACTGGCTCAGTGCTGCTTCCCCCCACTAGAGGAACTTTTACTACATAGTGTGGCTTTAAAAAGACATTGTGCCTCTTCCTGCCCAACCTCCTAAAATCTTATTTCTTCGGGAGTTTTCAGTTTAAGATTAAGGAAAGCGTAATAAATGACAGCTTTTTTTAAGCTGTGTGGATTAATCAGGAAGTGATTTGGTAAATAACACGTGTAGTGACAAAAATAACTGAATTGAATGAGAAATGTCCTTCTGTATTTTTGCCATTAATGCGACGTGTGTTTAAACTAAGACGTGACTCTTTTCTTTAAGTCGCTTCAGCCTCAAACCGTCTGCTTCTATGATAAATTGGAGAAACGGCAGACGTCTCTACATTACGTTCACTTGCATTTCTTTTGTTCCTTTTACATAAATATTGATGAAAGCATGTGATTAATTATGTAGTTATTAATGATGTGGAAGCGTCAGGGCTCAGTCAGTCTCGGACCGAACCCGCCGCCGGACTCAAACTCTTCTTCAGCAAACACGTTGCCGTTCCTGTGATTCGGTCCGAAGGAACCGGGTTGTACTTTGTGTTGGAAAATCTTTGACTCCTACTGGTTTTTCTTGTTATCTCCAACCGAACCTTTAAAAGAGGTTACGCTGTTTTATGACATGTTGATGCTGCTCTGAAACATATTTTCAGCAGGCGACGGATTTCTGTCGTTACCAAATACACTCAGTCTAGGTTGATCCAAGTGTTTTGTGATGAACAAAGATGTCGTTCATCGTCCTTGTTGCTAAATGTGATTTTTGCAGTCGTGCTGCTCTTTGACCCAAATTCACATGTTGCTGCCAAGTTGACAGTTTGTGGCTTGTTTTTCGTCCTCTGCTCCCTCTAACGGTTTCTCCTCAGGGTGGCGCTGTCAGAAGGAATCTGTTGTCAGTCAACAAACCTGGTAAAAAGAAGGTAAAATCAAAGCGCTGACCGAAGTCCAACAACCCTTTTACTCCGAACTCCTCCCCTCAGCTGGACACAAACTGCCCTCAGGTGTCTCCCTGCCCTCTTCTGCACAGTTTTGAGCTCGTCAATGATTTTATTTTGATTTTATTTTGGCGATATTAACCCATGCGACTTTGGTCTTCCTCGTCTGTTGTCAGATGAACCACCAGGAGAACCCTGTGAACCTCCCCGTCAAACCGATCCTCTTCCTCTGTCGTGCTCTTAAAAACTGACGCTGACGTTTCATCCAGACTGAAACGAAGAACAGTTCATCAAAATCACTTCTGACATCCTCGACAGTGATAAATTACATAACTGTAATTATCTGACTGTTGAAAGTTCTGGAAAAAAGTGAACAAATTTACATTTATATAATTGTTTTGAACGTCCTGTTGATTTTTCAGAGCATGAACTTGTTTTTTTTACAGACCGTCTTGTTTTTTATGTTTGTTTTATTGGTTTGGTTTGGATGAGGTTGATCGTTCGTTCAGATCCATAACTTTAGATTTGATGCGCAGTTTGAAGCTAAACAAAGACTGAAAATAACAAAGAAAAGTCCTCCTTTTTTATCAGACGTTTACAGTCACAGACTTTGGATTTTTTACAAATGACCCATTTCAAAAGTAAAGTTGTAATGTGACAGTTAAATTAGTTAAAAAGGTCAAGTGTGTGCGGTTTCTCTTTTTCTAGTGTCACTTCGTTAAAGCCACGCTATGCAGCAATGACCCCACTGACCACATGGGGGCACTGATCTGCAGAGTTGACAGCAGTCCACTCGAGTGGTTTTAAAATGAAACAAACTATATAACGCTTCAGTGTATTTGTGATGACAGGAAAAAAAAAAAAAGTAATTTTGTCGATTTGATTCCACTTTAACTTTCACATTTCAACCATTTAGACTTTAAACCTCGGAAAGTTTGCTTTTATTATGATTTTTTCCATGTGGTTTTTATTCTCCACTTTTAATTTCTTGTATTTGTGTTTTGTTTTTTGAAAAAGCAATAACACTAGTGAGGTGAAACGTTTTTGTACTTTTATTATTGTTGTCCGAATCAGAAACGGCAGAGTAGGTGATCCCCGTGATCAGCTGTGATCCCCCATGATCACGGGTGATCACGGGGGATCCCCCGTGATCAGCTGTGATCCCCCGTGATCAGCTGTGATCCCCCGTGATCAGCTGTGATCCCCCGTGATCAATGAGAAAGTCAAACAGGAAACTCGACGTCCGACTGTCATAAAAAGTGGCACAAAGAAAGAAGGTTGTAAGTTGTAGTTTTACGTTGAACTGAGCTCACCGACGGCTGACTGTGGCGTCACGTTTAACTGCAGATCATCATCATCATCATCATCTTCTTCTTCATCTTCTTCTTCTCCATCAGACTGAATTTGTAGCGTCTGACAAAAACGTTGATTTTTGTTTCACCGTCGTGTCCAATCAGGAGTCAGGACCAGGTGATCTGCAGTCACCTCTGACCTCGGAGAGCATCAACGGCACAGATGACGAGAGGGTCACGCCGGACGCGATTCAGCACACTGCAGCACGAGCAGAGCCTTCCCAGAATGCACTGCCCTTCTCTCACAGGTGAGTGGGCGCTCACCTGTGACTCCTACCTTCCTTTTTTTTATTATTATTGTGAAACGTATCACAGGTAGAAGATTTTAAATCTTAAATTTTAAAAGTGTTCAGGGATTTGAGTTACTGTAGAAAACAAATGTCACGAGGTGGAAATCCAAGTTTAGTACTGATGTGATCGTAGACGTTGTGGAGCGTCGTTCAACTCCAGCCCAGCAGTCGACTTCCCAGAAAACCCTCTGGAAGCGTCTTCGTGGACATTAAACCGTCCGGTGACTGACACAAACGACTCGTTCAGCCAAACACCTGCAGCACTTAAAGTCCCTTCAACGCTGATTGTTAGACACAAGCAGCTGCTTCCAGATGCAAACGCCCAGAAAGGTGGTCGTCTTTCCTGGTGGGGGGTTTGTCCGCAGGAGCGTCTTCAAGATGAGGAGGAGCCTAGAGGCTGTCAAAGAGCCCAGTTAGTGCAAACGAGGTCGTTTAACGATGAAAGAACAAAGCTGCTGCTAACAGTCACCTCTGTCTGCAGTTCAACCAGCATCAATAAGCACTGGGAGGCGGAGCTGGCGGCTCTGAAGGGGAACAACGCCAAACTGACGGCCGCGCTGCTCGAGTCCACCGCCAACGTCAAACAGTGGAAACAGCAGCTGGCGGCCTATCAGGAGGAAGCGGAGCGGCTCCACAAACGGGTACCGCTCTGTCAGCGCTCAGCCTCAGGTCGAGGACTCGGAGCGCCAGCAGGTCTGGACTCAGGCGTTGCCTTTTGTGTTGCAGGTGACGGAGCTGGAGTGTGTGAGCGGCCAAACGACGGTGATCAAATCTCAGAAAACAGAGCTCAACAGGACAATAGAGGAGCTGGAGTCGGCCCTGAGGGCCAAAGAGGAGGTACGAGGAGCGAGGCGGCGCCTCCCACCGGGTCTGCGCGCACAAACGTTCTTTACTGAGACGCTACAGCATTTGACTGATTTTTCCTTCCAGGAGCTGGAGAAACTTAAAGCGGAGGTGGAGAGTGCCAGTGAGTTTAGGTTTCAGAAGGAGTCGCTCACACAGAAGCTTAAGGTGAGTTTCCCGCAGTTTCCATCAGTCACGAGTTCAAACATGTCCAACATCGGCATCGGTGAAGTCGGAGCAGATGTTTGGTAGGCGGTCGTATCCACGATCCAAGAACCTCACTGGTCTGCGTGGTTGATGGTTTCTGAGACGTGGAGGCCTTCGAGGCTGGATCTGGAAGAGGCCGGAGCAGCCGATGATTTGTGGTAAAAGGCTGAGGCGCCTGTACGACGGTGGCGGCTGCTGGTGGCACGAGGAAGTGGCGCCTCATGGCGCCTCGTGCGTTCACGTTGGTTTTTCTGAACCCAGACGGGCAGTGGTGTGTCTGGAGGCTGCGTTCCAGCTTCCTGGATGGAACCTGGCGACTGACGAAGCAGACATGTAGACTCGTGGCGGAGTCTCTGCTCGGAGATCGTCGTCTCCGGTGGAAAAGTGGCGTCTGTCTGCAGGACCAAACCTCTGTGACGTCAGAGCTTTGAAGCCCGTTTATGCCCCAAATTAGCAGCGCCGACTCCATCCAGGAGTCAATCCCACCCATTCCTGCCAATTTATTCTATTATGATGTTGCGACACTTGCGTCGGCTCCGAGTCGCTGCTGAGCCTCGTCCGACCCTGATGGCCATCGTTTGCTGCTTTTTTAAGATTATTCCCGTGTTTGTGCTCCAGGTCACAGAATCGAGGAACCAGACGCTGGAGGCGCAGCTCAGCGACCTGGAGCAGCGTCTGGAGAGCAGCCAGCTGGAGCGGGAAGCCTATCGGAAGAGCCTGCGCTCCCTGCTGGAGCTGCTGGACAGCAAGATCTTCGAGCTGACGGAGCTTCGGGACACACTGGCCAAGCTGATCGAGGGCAGCTAGACGGACGAAGGCGCCTCCTGCTCCTCCTCCTCCTCCTCCTGTTCTTCTTCCGTCAGCTCCTCTGGAGCTGCTCCGAAGACGACGGCGCCGGCATCTTCCTGCACGTTGGGACTCACATCGTCACGACACGACTTGAAATCTTTCTTTGTAGAGTTTACACGAGTCTCCACGCATTTATGGTACACTGACTTTGCCACATCAGCTCGCTCAAATTGTTTACAGCCAAGTGAAGCCTTCCCTCCGCTCCGCTCTGGAATCGTTTTGTCCTCCAGCGTTTTTCATCCTCTTGCCATAACGGTAACGTGACGTCGCCGCCGTCACCGGGACTCGACGACGTTCTGCGTTCTCCTTTTCGTTTCTCCTTCACGTCGTCAGCCAAATGAACTTCACTGAGGCGGATCTTGTTTTTTTTCTTTCGTTTGTTATGTGATGAAATGGAGGGACCGCCGCACCGGGACGCACGGCGGCGGCATTCCTACAGTATTTCAGCAATACGACAGAGAAGCTTCAGAGGGTTTAGAAACACTTTCCACTCTCACTTTCAGGTAATTTCGCTCCTTCCTGGGATTCTTTCCACCAGACGCGACGCAGGATTATTCAGCAGTTTTTGTTTCTTCACGTTTCTTTATTCTTAAAGAATATTATGACTTCATAGTGCAATTGTGCGTGCGTGCGTGCGTGCGTGCGTGCGTGCGTGCGTGCGTGCGTGCGTGCGTGCGTGAATGAGTCCGATGTTTCCTTTCCTTTTGTTTCTGTTGCAGGTTGAAGTGCAGTGATCGAGTCCTTTTTTATTGGGTTATTTATTACTACGCGTGCGGGTTTGTGGTTGTACACGACTTGTTTGGACCTGATCTTTTCCCGGTACGTAGCTGTCCAGATAGCTTTGGAAACACTGGCAATGTTTACCGGAAGAAACGGACAATCGAAGACGGCGCTGGGTGGACCTGCAGAGGTGGTTTTTGCCAAACGTTTTCTGTCCGGATCAGAACCGTCGCTGATGCCTTCGGCAGAGACGCATCACCGGTAGCAGACTAGCGGTACTTTCCTTTCTTTCCTTTTCCTCGTGGGAGCAACTGTTGCCAAAAATCCAAGAATATGCTACCGTACGTGACGACTGAAGAACACTTTCTAAGGGCTCGTTGGTGGTTCGGGTACTCGGAGACACTTGGTGGGTTTTGTTGCGACTTTATCACATTAAACAAAAAAAAAAAAGAAAAAGTATATTAGCGCTGGAGAGGGATTTGAATAAGACATAAATGTTGATTAAACCACATGCTTAAAACACAAATTGTAATTTTGAGTTTCTAGTAAAACAAAACCAAATGACGGAGTTGTCGTGTCGTTTTTAACGGCCCGTTTAGGAACCATGAAGCCGCCGAACCTGGATTTGTTACCATAGCAACGCGTCAATCCAGGCTTACGGAGACGCGAACATCAGAACATTTAAAATGAGGTTAAAGTGTCTTTGTCCTCGTCTTCTGAAGGTGAAAGGATGTTTTGTGTTCGTAGTCTGTGTCTGTACGTTTCTAATCACCAACTCGGACTTGTTTATACCACTTTAACTGCATAAGTTTGTTCACTACACACTGTCACACGATCCACAGCAGGTTCCCGGGTCTGTCAACCAATCAGAACCTGTATTGAGGAGTCGTCGAGCCGATTCCCGGCGGCGTTTACGCCTGAATGTAGATAATATATTGATTCTGAGGCGAAATCAAACATTACTGCTGCTTAGCAGACGCCAGGTTGGTGTAAATCAGACGTTATAAGAACGGACGGACCTGGTCACGTGACCCGTTGGTCTCTGAAGACCGGTTTTGATTTTGTTTGTGTGGACCAGTTGCTCCGGATCTGATTCTGGCTCCAGCATTTGTCACTGTTGACATCCTCTGATTTACAGGTAAATGTTTTCCACACATTTGTATCATTTTTATCCTGGTGGCAAAGTGTTTGTAGGTGTGAAGAGAACAACACTACCGTAAATACTAGACTTGGACAACCCCGGAGCTCGAGCAGCACCGCTCTCGACCAGCTGCAGCTGCAGCGGCCCTTTAAATCCGCGGAGGAGGAGTTAAAGTGGTGCGGTACCAAGGGAGGACTGGCAGGAACGGAGGGCGGAGGAGGAGGTCAAGGTAGGGGACAAGGTTGGATCACAAGACCCTTGTGGGAGGAGTCACGTGGGGCGTGCAGGGCCAGGATCCTTTCAAATTCCCCAATTAAGCACCCGGGCAAGGAAAGGAGCGGGAGGGAAAGGAGGTGAGAGCAGCGGCGGAAGAGTGAAGATCCTTCCTGCCTGCTGTGGGGATGAAACTGGGAGCGTGGACAAGAAGCTGTCCTCGTATTTGGAAAGCCGAGTCTCAGCACATCAAATTCCTTATCCAGTCTGTGATGTGCTTCCAAGCCCATCTAACCTCTAATGGGACACCAGCTCTGTGTTCCTCCAAGCTTTTCATTGTTCTTGTCAGCATGCATCTCACTAACTCATATTATTTTATTCTTTTAACCCATCACTAGTTTCACTAGCTGCTGCCATCGGCAGTTAAGGGCCTTGCTCAGGCCCACAGTGGTTCACCGTTGCCAGCCCAGACTTGAACCTGGGTCCTCCAGGCCCACCTCTGTAATTAGGCCATCACTCTCCCACCCTTGAGCACATCCTCAGCGGCTGCACTCGGAGGAGAAGGATGCCGCTAGAGGAACGGCGTCCTGACCTCCACAAGAGACCGTTGACCTCAAGCAGCAGCTGAAGTTCCCGAGCCACGTCGCTGCCTCCACCCTGCATCCAGACATCGTCCTTGTGTCAGAGAACACTCAGCAGGTCGCGCTGCTGGAGCTGAAAGTCCCATGGGAAGACTGCCTGGAAGAGGTCTTCAGGAGGAAGCTCCAAGTCTATGGGCCCGGTCAGCAGGCTGGATGGAGAGCGAGGTGCCTCCCAGTGGAGGTGGACTGCAGAGCTGTCGCAGCCTGCTTCTTGGCCAGAGCCTTCAGCATTTTGACCATCAAGGGAGAGAGGAAGAGGAGAGCCATCCGCCGCACCGCTGAAGCAGCAGAGGCCCTCCAGAGATCCAAGCGGAGGTCTGACCAGCCTCGGCTGGGTCACCTGGCTGAGGGTGTATGATGCTGAAACACCCACTGATTCCAGGAACATCAACATGTGTCCAGAGCCCTCAGATGTTCTTCACAGCTGACGAAATAAAAACACTTTGAGCAGATGTTTATGCATGTTCAGTGAGATGTTTGTGTTTGAAGCCTGTTGTAAACCGTTCAAATGTGTCCAGACTGCTTAGAAAATGTAAAAATGAGATTTGTCGTCACGTAAAAAACAGATTTCAAAGACAACGTTTTGGTACTTTTATTTTGAAAGGAAAATATAAATGTGAGATATCGAAAACGCAGAGGAATGTCATGATAGGAAACAAAAAGACTTTATAAAGTACATTTATATCTGTATGCTCTAAAAAATTCAAATATGAAGTTTCAATAAATACTTCAATATGTTTAGGCATGCGGATACATATTTCATGATTTACATTTATTTCATTACAGTATAATTCATAAAAATGACTTTTTTCCATCTTCATTATTGCACGTACGTCGACTGGTTTGTCCTGGAACCAGTCACAGAAACGGTGGAAAAACTGGTGACAAATGAGAACCTGTACGTCAATCTGGAAACAAGGAAGACGTTTAAAAAATGAAATTAAAAAACGTAACATCTGCTGAGGATCTGCAGCCACTCTGAGTCGCGGTTTTACACAAACTACAGCTCCGCGCAAGTCGTGAAATCTGGTGGTTAAAAAAGAAATCTGACCTCACTATTATGTCTTAATTCATAAATCCACGAGATGAAAAAAAAAAAAAAATCACTACCCCCGATTCTTAGCTGTGGTTGCCATGGAGAAGGTCAGTCCACAAGGACGTATCTGCGTCTTCACTTTGACGCGACTGAGGCAGAATTTTACATCTTTTGTCGTCTCAGTCAGCTGCACATTTTCCACCCAGAACTGAAACGTTTTGGATGTTTTTGTAAGAAGTGACAGTTTTGGCACAAAGTGCTGCGAGCGTAGAGACGACGGTATGGACGTTAGGAAGAATCACACGGAGTCGCGTCACTGCATCTCTGCCAAAAAACCCGGCCGACATCAGAACAAATGTCCGCGACGGAACCGTTCCGGACCTCGTTTCAGGTCCGTTACGTAGCGATGTCGGAGACGGACCGGATCGGTCCCCGTTTCAGGTCCGTTAGTGGCGACGTCGGAGACAGGACCGATCCGATCCTCGTTTTAGGTCCGTTAGTAGCGACGTCGGAGACGGACCGGATCGGTCCCCGTTTCAGGTCCGTTAGTAGCGACGTCGGAGACGGGACTGCTGGACCTCCACCACAGCTCCACCCGCTGCCAGCGGAGCCTCAGCCCGGCTAAATCGCTCAATGACAGCAGCAATCGATAAAAGCCATTACAGAAATGAGCATTTAGGCATTTTTTAAATATCTTTACAAAATATTTACCATTTATTATCTTTACCATTTTCCAGTCTTTATGCTAAGCTATTTAAAGTTTTTGTAACGTCGTAGTTTTCCAGCCAAACAATTTTAAAACCATCCTCTCATCTAATTATGAAAAATCCTTTGAATTAAGCCACAGAACACGTCAAAGTCAGGAAAGTGGGTTTTTCTGTTAAACATATTTGACAACTAATTAAAAAAATAAGAATAAAAATCACACACACACCAAACAAAAACAAACTCCAGAACACAGAAGTGGGAACGAAACGATGGCAGTGGAGACAGAAACTCACTCAGTGAATAAACTACTGATCAAAAACACGAACCAGGCTCTCAAAAAATCATCACTTCTGACGTGGAGTTGCCAGACGTGTAGAGCAGGCAGCTGCCAGCAGAGGGCAGCAAAGACTCAAATCAATCAAAACCTACCAGCTTCAGTTTGGAAAAAGATGTGTTTAGAGCCCTTTAAATTCATAGCAAATATTCCAATTTGTACAAAATGTGGAAAATACTCTCATTGGTTCCTACAACTCATACGACATCTTAAACCATGTCCAACCAAATTCCCAAAAACCTTTAGAGGTTTATGATTTATGCTCAGGCAGAGGAAATTAGTCATATGTAGCAATACCACTTCTGACCACATGGTGGCAACATAACGAGAGTTCACGTGTCAGCAACGACATGCACCTCCAGCGGGACAAAGTGGTTTAACAAGATGTGCCGGCCCGTCTCGAGTCAGTGGCTCTTTTAGTCAACACAGCAGATCCATGTGCTCCCGTGTGGTCAGAGGTGGTCCTGCTCCAAACATTTGGCGAGTTGGGGTCATTAAACCGACTGGTTAATGTTGTTTAACTGTTCTTTTAGTCAAAATGATGAGTCAGGCTGTAAGTAAAGTGGAAATGGTCCTGATATGGAAATATTAAATTAAACTCAGCCATTTCTCCACCTCGACGACGGACAGTAAAACCAGCGGATCATAAAAAACAACCACAGCCTAATTCAAGTAATCATTTATACTTCAACGTTTCAAAGGCAGGTTTTCTAAATACTGAGCCGGCATCAGCAACATCTGCAGGAGGACACGCACGTCAGCGGTCGTACGAGTAAAGTGATGAATGTTTCCAGTGTCTGTTGTCAGTTTGACGTCCTCTTGCTTGTTTAATGTTGATGCACCCATTTTAAAAACTAAAAATGCTTAATTAAAAAAAAAAAAGGGTTGGTGATTTCAGAACTTGCTGTACAAAAGCAGGTGTCGTCTGCAAACATCGCCGCGTGGTAAACTGAAAGCAGAGTAAAAGTGTAGTGTTGCTGTAGACGAGCGGACTCAAACAAACCCTGACGTAACGAGAGGTTGGAGGTTTTACCCTCACCAGGAACGTAACTTTGCAAACGGGTATGAAAACAAGCATCTGCTCTCTTTATAAAATAATGGTTTTTTTGTTCAAATCGCACCGAGGTGTCTCCAGGTGACCCCGGCTTGTCTCGACTCAGATCGCTGGTTTTACCTTCTTTTTGGCTCCACGTATTAGAAAAGTTTGACATTTAAAAGCTCTAAGAAACCAGCTCAGTTTTCCCAGTCAGTGCAGGGAAGGCCTTCATCCTCGGACTCGGACTCCGGCGACGCCTCTTTGATTCTCCTCAGAGCCTCGTGGATGCTGCGGGTCAGCGCGTCGGCCGAGTGGGGGAAGCTCTTGGGGCGACTCTGCTGCTCCGGATGAGTGCGAACCTTCTTGAGCCGGACGCCCTGCCGGATCTGAGCCAGGATGTTGTTGCTGTCGTCGTCTGGGTCGGGGCCTAGGACTCGCAGCTCGGCCTTCCTCAGGTGGAAACTGCCCCGTTTGAGAGAAGCCAGCACCTCGTCCATGGGCGAGCTCGCTGCGAACACACAGGGTGAAGGGCTGTTACGACGGGTTCAGCACAGCTGGTACAGCCACTTCACACTCTTTACAAAACATGTTAACGAGCAGACTTGGACCCGTTCTGATCCTCACCCCACCCTGAGGTCGTTAATAATCAGTTTAGAGCCACTGTGGCGTCCTCACCTCTTCTCCACTGCGATGAGTCCAGAGAAGACGTCTTCCTCAGCTTCTTCCTCGCGGTCAGCAGTTGGCTGCTGTCGAAGAATCGAGGGGAAAATGGAGCCAGAGGCAGTGAGGTGGGTTCAGATCCACATTTCTGCTGCCGCACCGGGCTGGAAGTGGGCGTCTCAGAGAGGGGAAGCGATGGAAGAGGTGGAGGAGGAGGGGGAAGGGGGGGAGGAGCAGGAGGGGAAGAGGGGCTCAGTGAAAGAACAGATGGAGAGGTGGGGAGAGGAGGCAGAGAGAGGAAAGGAGGCGAAGCCTCGAGACTCTGGAGGTCAACAGTTGGTAAAGAAGCGCCGTCACAGCCGTAGGTGTCGGGCGGAGGAGGAGCAGAGAGTTCTGGGAGATCTGACATGGAGTCGGTCTGAACGCTGACCGCCTGGGTGCTGGGCTGCAGTCCCACTCGCCTCCGACCGTGAGGCTGAGTCAGACGCAAGCGGCTGGGCCTCAGAGTCACCTGACCTGGATAACGCTGCGAGGAGACGAGACAGAGTCAGCGGGACAGTCGGCGCTGATGCTTCTGACCACGAGGGCAGAATACCACAACAAAGCTCCGCCTCTGGCATAAGACACATAGGAGCGTTTCCATTTGTGGGGGTTCTGGGTAAACTTTTCAGGGGCCAGGTCATTGACGAACGCCGCCATTACCAGGAACGGCCCTGCAAAAGTGACCTTCGGGAACCTTTGCGAGGCGAAAAACAGTCCTGTAGGAGAGGAACTCAGACTGGCCTGCAGGAAGTACCTGGCGGGGGTCTCCGCTGATCAGGACTCCTATTCAGCGTTCTCACATGGACATAAGTCATGTCGACACGACTCACTTGAACCCGCTGGATCAGAAACTTTCTGCTGCGAGTACGTTTGATGAAGATGGACATTTTAACACTTGCAAGGCACCAAGGATCAAAATGACCCGAGCCAGAGCGAAGACGCTCAGTTCCTCAGAGTGCCTATCCCGTACCGCCCTGGAAAAAAAAAAAAAAAAAAAAAAAAAAAAAACAAACAAAAAAACAGAGTCTTGAGCTCAATCGCTACCCCCGCAGTGTTTGTTAAAAAAAACAACAAAAGTAGCTCCCCTTGTTTACTTGTTTCTTCTCTTTATTCTTTTCTGCATTCTTCTTTTTCATCTCTTTTTAAGCTGCTGGTCGTTTGGGAACATTAAAAATGTGCATTAGCACCACCTTGTGGTCAGTGGTTCTTTGTTCGGTTAATGGTTCTGGTGTGGCGCTGCAGTGAGGCGCTGAAGGGGCCGAGGAGGGGTCGGTCCTGTTAGAGGTCCCTGTGTGGCGGGTTTACCCAGAATCCCTGCTCGTGGAAGCGCACCTCTCATGGACAGAGTGCTATTACGACATGTGCCGGACCGTCCTCACTCAGTACCACAGTATTGTCAGTAGTTTCTTAATTTCCTTTTATGTTAATAAAACAGCTGAGAATGGCATTACTACATAGAGTGGCTTTAAAAGGGGAAACACAATGGTAAAAAATAGAACTGAGGTCATATATGTAGATGCCTGAAGTGAAAACCAACTCAGAAACTGGCATAAAAACACAATTGTTATGTAATTCAGTTGGCTGCTCAGATTTCCAGGACACGTTGACTTCAGAGACTCAGATCGGACAAATCAAACCCCTAAAACGTCATGCTGTAAACAGAGATGTGGAGTTTTGCCAGAAATTGAGTTTTTATAATGTCTCACTAAAGTACTTTGTCCAAAGTAGGTAAACAAACTTTAATTCAGCCCTCTTGAACTTGTGTGAAATTAAAATGCAAGACTGTTTAATTCAGAAATTATAAAACCATGAAAGTGTTACAACAGTAGGTGACTGGACTTTCAGTCTATGTCCTCATGATGACCATGAAATGAAAAGGAGACAATGAGGAAGTAGAGAGCAGACATGAGGAAGTAGAGGGCAGACAGACAAGGAAGTAGACAGCAGACAGACGAGGAAGTAGACGGCAGAAAGACGAGGAAGTAGAGGGCAGACAGACGAGGAAGTAGACGGCAGACAGACGAGGAAGTAGAGAGCAGACAGACGAGGAAGTAGAGAGCAGACAGACGAGGAAGTAGAGAGCAGACAGACGAGGAAGTAGAGAGCAGACAGACGAGGAAGTAGAGAGCAGACAGACGAGGAAGTAGAGGGCAGACAGACGAGGAAGTAGAGGGCAGACAGACGAGGAAGTAGAGGGCAGACAGACGAGGAAGTAGAGGGCAGACAGACGAGGAAGTAGAGGGCAGACAGACAAGGAAGTAGACGGCAGACAGACAAGGAAGTAGACGGCAGACAGACGAGGAAGTAGACGGCAGACAGACGAGGAAGTAGAGAGCAGACAGACGAGGAAGAAGGAAGCAGACAGACGAGGAAGAAGGAAGCAGACAGACGAGGAAGGAGGAAGCAGACAGACGAGGAAGTAGAGGGAAGACAGACGAGGAAGTAGACAGCAGACAGACAGACGAGGAAGTAGACAGCAGACACACGAGGAAGTAGAGAGCAGACAGACGAGGAAGGAGACAGCAGACAGACGAGGAAGGAGGAAGCAGACAGACGAGGAAGGAGGAAGCAGACAGACGAGGAAGGAGGAAGCAGACAGACGAGGAAGTAGAGAGCAGACAGACGAGGAAGGAGACAGCAGACAGACGAGGAAGGAGGAAGCAGACAGACGAGGAAGGAGGAAGCAGACAGACGAGGAAGTAGAGAGCAGACAGACGAGGAAGTAGACAGCAGACAGACGAGGAAGTAGACAGCAGACAGACAGACGAGGAAGTAGACGGCAGACAGACAGACGAGGAAGTAGACGGCAGACAGACAGACGAGGAAGTAGACAGCAGACAGACAGACGAGGAAGTAGACAGCAGACAGACAGACGAGGAAGGAGGAAGCAGACAGACGAGGAAGTAGAGAGCAGACAGACGAGGACGTAGACGGCAGACAGTGAGGAAGTAGAGAGCAGACAGACGAGGAGGTAGAGAGCAGACAGACGAGGAAGGAGACAGCAGACAGACGAGGAAGGAGACAGCAGACAGACGAGGAAGTAGAGAGCAGACAGACGAGGAAGGAGACAGCAGACAGACGAGGAAGGAGGAAGCAGACAGGGAAAGGAGGAGGAGACAGACGGATGAGGACAGAGACAGACGGACGAGGAAGGAGACAGACGGAGGAGGAAGGAGACAGACGGAGGAGGAAGGAGACAGACGGAGGAGGACAGAGACAGACGGAGGAGGACAGAGACAGACGGAGGAGGACAGAGACAGATGGAGGAGGACAGAGACAGACGGAGGAGGACAGAGACAGACGGAGGAGGACAGAGACTGACGGATGAGTTTGTGGAGGTTTGTGAAGTTGCCAGAAAACAGCTACAAATGTTCAAACAAACCTCATTCGTCCTCGCCGCTCTGCTGTCTCCTTTGGACATTCATCATTTGATGAAGGTAAAACGGCGTCTGGTGCAGGTGTGTGCCGTTTGTAGTTGGTGTGGAGCATTTCTGAGCCGGGTTCTCACCTGTTTGAGGCTGCGAAGTCTATCCAGAGTCCTCTGCCTCTCCTGACTCACTCGGGCGTTTTGTTGGGCTTCATCGTCTTCCTCTGCTTCGGCTCCCTTTGAAGGACAAGAAGACGATGTGGTTCAGTAGCATCAAGCAGACGTGGCTCCACCTCAAGAGATCGTGTCATCTTACAGCACAATAACCAGCACCCCGCGATAAAACTGAGTTGACCATGACATAATTACATTTAGGAAAGAAAATGATAAAAATGAGGTCAAGGCACAGCAACCAGCTGAAACTGAAAATCTGATGTTCATTTTAACAAGAAAGTGGAGCTTGGAGACGTTTCTGGCTGGTTGCTGTGCCAGTAAAACGGTGAATCTCCATGAACCCGAAGTACCTGCAGAGAGCTGCAGTCGGCGCTGCTTCCTCGGCATTGTTGGATCTTCTTGTTGTGATTAGCGACACAGATTTCCTGAATAAGAAGAAAAGAAAAGCATTCAAAGTGATGAATCCCACTGACGTACAACAACCGCCGACATTCCCGAAGGACCTTCGAACAACGGTGAACAGCAGCTGGAAGCCGCGCGACTCATCCGGACTCACCTTCTTGTTTTTGAGGTAGACTTTTTTGGCAGTGATGCGGCCTCTGCGGGCCTCCAGCTGCCGCGTCCTCTGCTGGAGAACACAGAGTTCTTCCTCTCTGAGGGGTGATGGAGGTGTCACGGGGTCATCTACACCCTTCATGGCATCGGGGCTCTCAAAGGCATCGTAGTACACCACCTCATCCTGCCGCTCTGGAAGACCGTCAGAACAGATTCAATGAAACACTCAGCTGGTATCAGTCTCAGCTCTTTATATATAAAGTGATTAAGTAATGTTTAATTGAACTGATGTTTGGTTTTTGATCAAATTTATTAGTCTGACCAGTT
The DNA here is from genome assembly GCA_014839995.1 of Xenentodon cancila. NCBI lineage: Eukaryota > Metazoa > Chordata > Actinopteri > Beloniformes > Belonidae > Xenentodon > Xenentodon cancila. The sequence continues at coordinate 3,012,923 of CM026215.1, read as the reverse complement.
GGGACTTGGAAGCTCTAACAGAGATCGTTGATCTCGGGATACTCTCCTGGTTGAATAAAGATATTTTAATTTCAGAATGGTTAATAACATTCTTCACACCATTTTACTAAGTGTCTTGGAGAGGCACCGACCCGGAGTAACACTGAGGAATCAGGCACAGCTGGTATGTTGTGGACCAAAAATGTGATCCGGCTGGAACCGCTGGTTTCTATGATAGTTTGTTCCTCAGACTTCAAATACACTGATGTTTCTTTCTTTTCTTCTTATTATTATTCATCTCTGCACGGAGGCTATGAAATAATAAATCTCCACGTATAAGGCGTATAGAGATATTTGAGGTGCCGAACATGAATTATGCCTCAACTGTAGGATCAGAGCCTGCAGGTCGATGCTGGGAGGAGGTGGACGAGGGACATCAGAAGCATGCGAGAGACAAGTACCTCTTCCTATTGAAGCAGATCTGTGAATGAACATGCAGAGGTAATGCCGAGCACAAAATGCTGCTCTACACAAACACGAGCTGAGCAAAAACACGAAGGCGGATGCTCACCCATCATCTGCCTGCGCAGACTCTGCAGCTGCGCGGTCAGCAGCAGCTCCTCGCAGCGCAGCACCTCGGCCTGAACGTCATACAGCTGCAGCTGCAACTCGTAGTAGAGCGCCTCCAGCTGGTCCAGATGCAGCATGGCTTCCTCCCCTCCCTTCAGGTTCTGCATCTAGAAACCACAGCCGCACAGTTACACGGTTACATCACCGTCTCGCAGGCCGGAGCGCCGGAGGCGTCTTTAAAAAAAAGAGACTACATTTGTGTTCAGTGCAGGAGGGTCCAACTGAACTTGAAGCAGGGTTCTAGTTCTTCAGCTCAAAATCACTGCTGTTTTATGTTGTTTCACATGTAAAACAAACATCTGACCTGACAGTCATCTGTAATGAGTCATTTCCACTGTTGTTCACCAGGATGTTATTCCCTCCATTACAGGATGCCAGAGCCATGAGGTCATTTTTCTAACAGCCACTATCTCGCTTTTTTCCCCTTCGTTTAACTCCAAACCCAAGTCTGGTTACTGCAGCTTTATAAGAACACACCCAGATAAATGTCTGACTCCACATCAGCTGTTAACTTCCTGATTGGCATCAGAGTGACGCTTTACCTCCTCCTTCAAGCTATGTTTCTTCTGCTCCAGGCAGATTTCTTTGGCCCTCATGAGCTGCAGAGTTTCTTTAGAAACGGCGTACTGCAGCCGCTCCATACGTTCGACCGCCGCCGCCCAAGCCGACTTTCCAAACTTCCTCTGGTCTGCACGCATCCGCTCGTATAAAGCTAAGACACAAACAGTTGACAGGGTCACCAGAGCTGCAATGAGTCCAACCGAGCACAAAGTGTCTGACAGAACAGCAAATGGCAATCATTGGATCATTAATTTGTTGTTTTCAGACTGTTGTGTAAATGAAGACTTTTAAGACCAAATTTTACATATGTGTTTGGTTCAGTTCAAAGCTGAGACTCTGCAAAGATTAAAATACTTTAGAACGGATGAGAACATATACAAATCACTGTTGTGTTTAAGAAAGAGAGGAAGGAAGGCAAGAGAAGAGGGAATATTTCTTTTTAAAAATCATCGCTTTTGCCACTTGTGAAGCAGTAAACATAAAATATGAGGGTTAAAAGTTCAAAGTAAAAACAATGCTCAGAGTTTTCCCATGACGAAGGGAAGTACTGCATTGTTTACCTTTCTGAGCTCGAGCCGTCGTGTCAAAGAACTTGACGGTCAGGTCCTGAATGGACAGCACGGCGGCGTGAGCCTTCTTTTGCCACTCCTCGTCCTCCTTCCGGAGGCTCTCCACACGGCGAGGACCCAGACGCTCCGTCTCCAGAGAGATCTGACAGGAGGAAGAGCAGGTCATCAAAACAGGTCCAACATGAGGTCAACGTCAGACTGTGGGCTTTCAGAGGGTGACGGCGAGGGCCTCTCAGAGTCTTTACTACCACAATACATAATACAAGTGTATAGGAATAAAATATGATGCACCAATTACTAGGAAACACATGGGTCATATAAACTGGAAATATAACTGACGCCAGCAAATAAGCAGCATCCTGATCCTCAAGATCATTTTGTTCCAGAAAATTCAGAAAATCAAAAACTGTGATGATCCTTTGGCAAGATCTGGAGTTTCTCAGAAGATGTATACCCACGAGGAATAATATCTTCCGATGTCTTCCTAACCAATCAATAGTTTTTATAAGCCTGTGCGCCTCGGTCTGGTAGACTGTGAGGGTTAAAACCTGTATTTCCTGCGTCCCCCAGTGAGGGGCCTCTGTAGCCACCCTTTCCCCCTGCTCCCTGCTCACTCTCATTGGTTTAGGAAGGTAACAAATACCAGCAGAAATGTTAGTGCCAGTCAGGTGACAGGGCAAAGGAGACAATTTGAGGATGTTTGTTTTGGATCTGAATGAGATGTACTGGGGGGCGCGTCGACCCCAGGCAGGAGCAGATGCATGGAGCCAGGTTGATCTGCTCGTGAAAGATAGAGCAGCAATCTGCAGGTGCAATTACTGCTTTCAGAAGCAGAAAATCATCTTCTAGTATGACGTTTCTGTAAAAAAACAAAAGAAAAAAAAGAAAAACAGGTTTCATTTATTGCTTATTGTCTTATTGTGTACTTTTTAAAACGAGTTACGCATCCTGAAAACTGGATACACACCTTTGACCTTTGAAAGCATGTGTAATAGTCTCTTTGAGCCAATTTCCTGGCCTGGAAACTAACATGCAGCTGCTCCTTTCCTTTCTGCTGCATCTCCCTTCACTCACCTTCTTCCACAGTTCCCAGTAAAAACCAGCCGCACTGCTCGGCAGTACCAGTAAACTCCAGCAGATGGCAGCGACAGTGAGACATGTCGGTGTTAATGTTTAAGTGATACCAACCCAATGCCACGATGCATATAGAGAAGATAGATTTAAAAAATAACTTTAAGGACTTAGGGAAGGAGTTTAAAGATTTATTCAGAACACAAAGGTAGTTTTTCCACAAACTCGTGTAAGGCCATGTGAAGAAAGTGAGATCAGAGGAAACCAGTGCCACGTGAAGTCCCGTCCCGGGTCCTGGCTGACGAAGACACCCCCCTCCCCACCAGGAGTATATGGAACAAAATGTACACAGATTATAAAGTTAACTCCTCGCCAGGGCCTCACGCCACATGCAGCTGGATAGTAATATGTCTATGCAGAACAGATGTGTGTAGGTGCTCCAAAATAAACACCACTACAGAACTCACCAACAAACCTCAAAGGGCACCAAGTTATGATGAACAGCGAACTTGCGCGCTGCTTTGCGAGTGTGTCTGCACGTGAGGCACAAGCACAGGGAGGGGTTTTTTGGGGGTTAAACTGGGAGTAAATGGGGAGGGGAGATTACATCAGAGACCAGAAAAAAAGCAAAAAACATCTGGCATGAAATAAAGTCTTCATAGGAATGACAGAAATCAAATTAAACTTCAGTGCAGTAAAGTCATGATGTCATTGTTTCAGTCTCCTTGATCAGAGAGCAGAAGGTTTCTTATCCGGACGAGAAACACTCGCAGAGCATCGAATCCTGTCCTTCAGACATCAGTCAGACCTGGTAACAGCGACGTCTAAAAACATCTGCTGCCTCATCTGTATGCACGTTTCTGCTCGTGTTTGTCACTTTGTCCCTGCTGACCTCGCGACTAATCAAACTGCAGCCAAACGCTTCTTTGTCAAGTTGCCTCACAATTATGAGGCTGTTCGACTGGTTTTATGCAAAACAGAAAACCGTCAAAAATCAGTCTTAATTTCCAGAACGTTGAAAGGTTGTTCAAACACGGTTCATTATGGTTTTATTTAAGAAAACTACAATACTTACAAGAGGTCCACCAGTCTGTTAACGACGAGATGGAAAAAAGGAGGCCTCGGTCCGTACAAACGATGGCTGCTTCGTGAAGGGCGGCAGCTTGACGAGGAAGTGATAACGGCTAGCGATAAAACAATAAAAAATAAATAAATAAAATCCCATCCCGAACGCCCCGGGTCAGAAAACTGATTAAACTAATTAAAGCACCTGGCTGCTACTAACCAGCATAACTCCCAGGGAAACCGTAAAGCTGCACGTTTCTGTCAGACATCCTTCTGCATCTTGTGGTTTAGTTTTTCTTAAAAAAAATAAAGCTGTTATCGAAGTAAAACAAAAGAAAGTCACGTTTATTGTCAATTCTGCCACAAGTGAGGTACATACAGAGAATTGAAATGACGTTACTCTCAAACCCTCGGTGCCACACAATAAATAAAAAAACTACTCTCTAAACACAAAGTGCAAATCTAGACTCTTAAGAAACAAATAATAAAAGTAAATAATAATATCTTTTGTTGTTTCGTATGTGGGTTTCTCTGTAGCTAGATTAAGACCCAGTAAGGAGCAGAGGATCACCTTAAACATTACCATTTCATCATCTGGTGAAGTCTCAGCTGACACCTGCCTCATCTGAACAAAAACGCCACTGATTCACCAAACCTCAAAATCGCACACTTCATTCTCACGCTGCAATTCTGCATCCCAGCACTCATCTCGTTAGACCACAACTCTAATAATCGTTCCACTTAAATCATAGATCTGAAAAGAAATACAAAACAAACAAAAAAAGACAAAAGAGTGTGTGTGTGTGTGTGTGTATACGTGTGTGTGTGTGTGTGTATGTATACGTGTGTGCGTGTGTGTGTGTGTATGTGTGTGTGTACGTGTGTGTGTATACGTGTGTGTGTGTGTGTGTATGTATACGTGTGTGCGTGTGTGTGTGTGTATGTGTGTGTGTACGTGTGTGTATGTGTACGTGTGTGTGTGTGTGTGTATACGTGTGTGTGTGTGTACGTGTGTGTGTGTGTGTGTATACGTGTGTGTATACGTGTGTGTGTGTGTGTGTGTATGTATACGTGTGTGCGTGTATGTGTACGTGTGTACGTGTGTGTGTGTGTGTGTGTGTGTATACGTGTGTGTGTGTGTGTGTGTGTGTATACGTGTGTGTGTGTGTGTATATACGTGTGTGTGTGTGTGTGTATACGTGTGTGTGTGTGTATACGTGTGTGTGTGTGTGTGTGTGTGTATACGTGTGTGTGTGTGTGTGTGTGTGTATACGTGTGTGTGTGTGTGTGTGTGTGTGTATACGTGTGTGTGTGTGTGTGTGTGTGTGTGTGTGTGTGTGTGTGTGTGTGTATAAAGTGTCTTAACACCTCTGGACAACAGCTTCTGCTGATTTAACACAGATGTGTCAAATTCTAAAAATAGAGGTGAAACTAGTTCCTGTGAAGAAGAGCTGCAACTCATACTGTCAGGCTCTTCTTATCTCATTCAGTAAAAAAGACAAAAGTTCAGGTCCTTTTTTAAGCAACAAGAGTTTATCAGGAACTTTCAACAGAACAGGCCAACAAATGTGACTTAAACTCTGACAGGATCCCTCAAACTTGTCGAACTTTTCAGCAACTGAAAGATCCACTGGTATAAATAAATTGGCAAACCGTTTATTTTAAGACTTAAGTATTTAATCTTTCCATTGTTTTAATCGAGAAAGTGCATGAAAATATTTGATTGATATATATACACATATACACACTTGATCAAAGACAAACGACCGCTCAGGTCCACAAACGGGATCAGACCAGGTCACAGAAGTGCTTTATTTGCATATTATGCTTTGCAGCATTTCCGGATTTGTGTACCATTTGCCTGACAGATGGAGGTGAACTCAGCAGGTGAACCGGCAGGTGAACCAGCAGGTCAACCAGGAAACACCGTGGCAACCGTTGCCATGTAACGACGCGGCCCATGTTCAGCAGTAACTGGAGCTCGCTGTGGTACAACATGTTAGAGTGAAACCACATTTTTAATTCATGGCTGCCCTCTGACCTTTCAGGCAACACGACACCCACACTTTCATCATGAGATGGCTAAAACAGAACCTGAAGAATCAAATCTAAAATTATAAATAAATAAATAAACTATTTATAGTTTCACCTCTTTTTTTGTCAGTAAGTTAAAGTATTTTTGCTAAAATAAAGTTACATTTTCCTCTTGCAGCTCTTCACCTACAAGTATTTTGCTCCATCAAATAATATGTTGAGAAAATGATCAATACTGACGATCACCAAAAGCCTCATCTTCCCGGCCTGGTATCTGGTATCTGGTATCTGGTACCCCCCCCAAGGAGGAAGAGTATTAAGACCTGCCAGACTATCAACTCTGTTTCCTGTGACACTCGGAATATCTTAAAATATTCCAGCAAAAACTACAAAGCCTTTCCCTTCAGGGATACATTACATTAACATGAATGGTTCATAAATCTGTTAAAGTTATGGCTTTCGGTCTTTAAGACTTTAAAAACAAGTTTATTCTAACAGTAACGATTCATATTAGTGAGTCAGCAGGTATGAAGTGGTTGTTTAAAACATGTAGATGGAAGCAACTGAAAAAACCTGCTCTCCTACATTTATAATCTTACTAAACGCTATTATACATTTTCATCCATCCATCCATCATCTAAACCCACTTATTTCCATTCAGGGTCACACTGATCTGCTGGAGCCCATCCAGCTCTCGTAGGGCAGAAGCCGGGGTGCTCTGGACAGGCTGCAGACAGGTCGCCAGGCCATCACAGGCCCATGAATGGATGGATGGAGGGATGGATGGATGGATGGATGGATGAAGGGATGGATAAATAGACGTATGGATGAATGGATGTTGTTACATCCTGTTACAGTTTTACAACCGTCTAATTAAGGCCATCTGTGTTGTGTGTTCACACATGCTTGAGAGGTAAGAATAAGCTCAAATCCAGAGAGAAACAGGAAAGGCGTGTCTGCACTTGTCTTCTGCTCCCCAAACTTTGGCGAAACTAAGTAGGATGCAAACTAGATGCAAATAAGAATCGCTGTGTGCTAATTCCCGACTCCCAACGCATCAGTCTGGGAGAAACCAGCTCCATGCGCCTGCGTCACAGAGTCATTATCATACAGGTTGTGTTTATGCCGTTGGATCGCCCTGAGGGGTGCAGGTGGCAGAGGAGGAGAACATCAGAGTTTCAGACTCTGATCCAGGTCGAAGTTGCCATCAGTGCTGGGTGATTCAATTATTTGACATTTAGACATTTCTCACATCATGTCACACTTTTATATCAAAAAAGGGGCTTCGGGTCTCACCGGGAATGTTTTAAAAATAGAGCGCTTCACGATGAGCATCGCAGGTTAGTCTGGTTGCTTAAGAGACGTACAACTCAACACATCTTCTTCCTGAATTATACATATAAAAAGGACAATAGCATCATATAAAATTAGTTTGTTAACTTTTAAACTGAAGTGGTTTAAAGGTCTCCGAAATCCTCTGATCTGTAACCCACAGCCTCCACAGGTTAACCTAATGTGCACGTCCGAGTCAGAACCCAACTGGTGGCGTTTTATTTTGAAAATTCACCAGATTCGCTCCATCGTGTCCGACAAAACTGCAGTTTTGCAGCGGTCCAGCAACATAATATACATAATATTCACTTTTAAACATTTAAATCATTTAAAGTTGTAGATCAATCAAAGGTTTAGTGCACGTAAGAGCAGTCGTGGCAGCTGGATGCATACATGCAGGTCTATAAATACATATACTTTTCTACTTTTCTACACCATCTTCTTAAAGGGTTTAGTAACAGAAGGAAAGATGTCAAATATAAAATCAAACTTCTGCTGCACACATTGCATTTTTGGTGATTCAGTTAAAATTCTTTCTTTAGATCAACACCCACCCAAGAACCAAATACCATCATAATTCACAGTCCTGAACACACCCAGACTCCCACACAGCTGCTTGTGTTGGTTAGTGACACCGTGCTGGGTGAGGAATGTAGTTTAGAGAAAAAGACGTCCTCACAACAACAGTTGACTGAGTCTGATCATCTAGAGGTCGAGGGAATGGGAGAAGACAAGTCCGCTAAAATAATCAGCACAAGGATTTATGAAACAGGACATAAATCATCATCTGGTTCCTGCCAGGTCTTATAATCGGATATACAACTTGATTTGAGCCGTTGCAGCAGGTGATTCTTTGTTCTCAACCTTTCTGTTGTAGATTTGCTGGTGTGTCTTGGATCACAGGCCTGTTGCTTGAGCCAACTTCAGCTTCAGCGGTTGAACAAATGTCTTCATTTTCGACCCTGAGACACTCTGGTATGCAGAGCAGTTTCCAGCTGACTCAATAAAAGCAAGGTGCTCAGACTATACAGGCAGGTTTCTGTTAACAGACGTCTGGGGTAGTTTTATGGTGCATCTTCTCACCAGGAACGGCCTCGCCCACCTTCAGGACGGTTACTTGCCTTGGGTCAGGTACTTCAACGTGGCCCAGCGTGGCCCTGAAAAACTGCTGGTGGGGCGTGGTGTTGAGTCAGGCCTGACTATGTATGCTGCAGGCAGGAGATGACATTAAAGCCTTGTGATGTGCCCTTCACGTCCGAGTCTGTTCTTCACATTCATCACTACCATCTCTGTAGATGCAGACAGCAGATGCAGACAGCAGCCACCTCAGCTTCTTCTATACTTCTCCCATTACTGTAGTTTGCTTTTCTACTTCTTTTTCATGATCTTTTTCATTATGTCTTTGCTGTTTGGTGGTTTGCTGGCTAAGCGGATCCTAGAGACCAAAGACCAAGCGGAGGATGGGTCCATCATACTTCCATCCTCCTGTTTTACCCAACCAAAACCATACTGAGGTAGATTTTTTTATATCACTACACGTCACGTCGTCTCCCACTGAATCTGTTATATTGTGATGAAACCTGTGATTTACACCACTACTATCCAACACTGTCAATGTCGCCACGACCCGTCTCCCCAGCCAGTTTCACAATCATTCATACCTCAATTCCTGTGTCCAAAACATCCCACATGTTGACCATGTAAACAACATACAGTTAAGGCATTAGAAGGTCCAAAGAGGATGGGCAGGTCAGCGATTCACATGACCCTTCGCAACAGCTGAAGAAGGAATGACTCAATAACAGCGTTTAGCCTGAAATTCCCAGTGAACTGTCTTCAAGGGTCAGGCAAAGACGCCCAGCTGCCTTCTGTTCAAATATTTTAGGATAAACCGTGATGACATCTGAAGAACAACGTTCCTGTGCTTTGATCAGGTGCAACTTTGCACACCTAAACCCTACAACAATGATTCTTTTAGAGAGAACAAACGTTTTCCAACAAACCACACTTATTTGTGACGTGATGAGCTTTACTGTAAGATTCCAAGTAACTCCAGAAGACTCTGAGATGAGCAAAACAAGCAGGACTCTGACCTACTGACCAAACCGGACATGCTTTAATTCTGAACCAAAGTCCAAGAGGAGAGAAATAAAACGCTTGAATTTAACTGTGAAGCCTCTGATGTAGAAAGATTAAAATAAAAAGAGTAGAAAAAGAGAATGTTAAAAAAGAAAACAGAGAGGCTGAGTTTGCAGAATTAGAGTGGTTTAGTGACAGCTGTAATAATACTTAAGCTGGTTGGTAATCTGCTCTGGGCGAGGAAAAAAGCCTCTCATGTTGATCCTCTCATCTTTATTACGCTTTATCACCACAACAACACGACCCTAAGCAACTAATGTTAATATCACCACAGTGGACTTATCGGTGGAGGACATTCAGAGCATCAACCAAACCATAGAAAAAGCACTGCTGGAGCGTCTGTTGTAGATAGACATCTTTGATGCTGAATGGTTGTGTGCATCACCTTAATCTGCTGTCGGCGCAGAGTTGCCAGTTCCCGAATGTCTCTGAAGGGCTGAAGCAGGAAGTGGTAGAGCTGAGTGGTGGCCTCCAGCAGGTCTCCGTACGCCTCGTCCTCCTCCGGGTACACCTGCAGCAGCTCCACCATGCTGTCCATGGCTTTGTGCTTGTCCAACACCTACGACAAAACACGCAGCTTAAAATATATGTGGGCGGAGATCGCTGTAGTCAGACATCCACAACCTGAAACATTTTCCATTTCAGCACTGGAAAGGTAAAGGAAACGTACTTAATCCCATAAACAAAGCAAAAATAAAAAGTTCGGTTGTTAACAAGCGAAAAATGCTCAAGTCCCAGGTTACATAGTTTCCACTCAGGACCCCAAAATATGAAATGTGCAGGACCTAGTTTGGTTCTTAAACAAAAAGACTAACTTCACTGTAGTTATCTTTGGTAATTATTGCTCTAATTAATCATTGTTCCTGATCATCCATCTTTATTATGAGAAGAAGCCTGCTGCAGCTCTTCCTGAAGAATATAAAATGTTCCCTGACCAGGTGGGACAGATCGTCTCTCCTGCATGTCCTGGATCTGCTTCGGGACTTTCCCCTGGTTTCCCCTGGCTAGGACACCTCCCTAAGGAGGTATTCAGGAGGTATCTTCACGAGACCTTTGAACCACTTCAATTGGCTCCTCTCAGCGTGGAGGAGCAGCAGGTCTACTCCGAGTCTTTCCCGAATAACTGGACTTCTTACCCCACCTCCCTTAGAGGTGGGGTAAGACGTCCAGCCACCCTGCAGAGGAGACCAAAGGTGACCATCTCGTTCTTTTGGTCACCACCTTCAGTTAATGACCATAGATGGTGCTAGGAACATGGATTTATCGATTAAGTCGATCGATATTGCAGATATTAGTTTCTTTAGATCGATGATTGACTGATGATTAAGTGTTGCCTTTAGCTCAGTTCCCTCTGACGCCACCGACCGGTGCAGAATGCAAACTGTTATTTCTGCAAACTTTTCTATTCACTTTCGAGGTGCAGCGAATGCAGCACTTAAGATGGATGAAATAAAGACGGAGAGGTTGGATCATTTTACTCTGATCTTGGACGGCGATGTAACAGAATATGGAAAGTCTGCACAAAACATATTTATTTTTTATTGCACATTAATGTTTTGGAGGTTTTAGCAGCAGTTAGTACTTTCCTTGTTGCAAAGTTGAAACCTAAGCTGTGACAGGAGTTCAAATGTTGTAAAGATACAACTGTAAACTAATGTCCAGGTAATTTGCAGGATCTCTCTCTTTAGTGAGTCCCGTGATGCTGATCCATCATTTCAGTCCCAAACAAAACCTCTCTCACAGCTCAAAGGAGAAAACCTCCCAGCCAGCGTAAGAGTGTGGGAGACTCCGTCAGCATGTGTCCAAGCAGGCCAGGAATGATACCATAAAATACATTGTTGACTGTAGCACAAAGAGAAAGATTGGCCCGGACTGCCGCTGATTGGTACCATATGTCCAACTATCAACAGGCTGCTCATTGTTCTTTTGAAAATGCCATTAAATGCAGCTTTTGTTCACTGAAAATTTAATTCAATTCACCACTCTTAGAAACCAGCAGCTCTGATTCACGTAGCACAATACAGCTCCTTCATTTCTGCTTCAAATAATATTGAATGTACCACCACCCAATCGTCATCCAAAGGCGGTGAATAAAGTGCTCTTCTCTCCGCGGAGAGTGGCCGATGTGAATGGAGACTGTTATATTACATCCAGGCTGATTTTCCTAAGCTCTCCACGTTGGGCGCTGAGGCAGACACTACATGATTCAGCTCCAACACTGCTCCCACTGTTTACCTGGGCTCCGCGTCTCCCTGGCAACCCGCAGCCAACTATACACCCGCTTCAGCTGCTGCTCGCCAGGAAAACCCCTCAGCTGAATGATCCAAGTCCTGCCCAAGCCTGAGATGGGCAACGCAACTTATGTACCATCACACTGGGCTAAAATGACCTCTGGACCTGCAGCGATTCTGAAATTACACCTGTCATCTGTATTCAGTTCAGTCCAAGTCTGTTTTACCGTAGTTTACAGACACTGATCCCGGAAGGGATGTCGACATTGCTTTTTTAAAAATGGGTTACTTTTTAATTAACATTCAATTTGAATATTAAGTTAAAAACATCTGATTGGACACTTGAGTTAATTTCAGTGACAACACATCACATTTTGACATGTGACAAGACTGGAAAACGGCGTGTCAGTCTATGTTTTAAGTTGCCATGGTAACAGTAAACCTAACCAGGTCCGAGCATTCATTGAAGCTTTAAATGTTTAAGGTTTTATAAAGATAAGACGTTTCTTACTGCGTGATGCAGTCACACCTGGTGTCATCTGGTTATCGCACTTCTGCTGATGTACATTTTTTTTTTTCTTTAAATCTCTGTGCGAAGCTTAATGCCGATTTATTTCTGTATGTTTTTTAACTAAAATGATAAGATCATTACACTATATGTGGTGGATATGGGCTGAAGTTCTAATATAATATCATATTCTGTTCAGCAATTCCCAAAACGACGCTGGGAAAGAGGCAGAAAACATGGCAAGAGGATCTTCTTTTCTTTTCTTTTTTTTTTAAAGAATTACTGACATGTGCATTCAGACAGGATTGAAATTATCTTGTGACCTCAGTGTTTGGTGAATTTGCCGTGGTACTTTTACTTTACGAATCAAAGACACGGTGCATTTGGATGGATTGAAATCTCGACGCCCTCCGTGATTATTACAAATCACCTCGTGTCCCCAGATCATTTTAATCCCGGGAAAAAGGCGCATATAGACTAAAGAAACTTATTTAACCATAAATACGGAGCAGAAGCTCGCCAAGTCATTTTAAAAATGAGGCTGCATGAATTTTTTAAATGAAAAGAAAAAAAACCTCAGACAGCAGAGTAATTTAAGCCACATATTTAATTTTGATTTGTACTTCATTCAGAAAACATAAATATTAAAAGAAATAAACATCCTTATGCACAATCTGATATCAGCCTCATTTTAAACAAAGCTGAGATAACAGCAAAAGAGGCTGGAAAAGCAATCCCAAATGAAAAACAACCATTGAAACAGCTCACAACTAATTAAACTAAATGGCAGCGAGCCACTAATGTGGCTAAGTACAGACTAAGGAATAATCCTCAGAATCCACAGGTCAGTTCAGAGCGCCGTTTGTTGCTGCCGTCCCCTCTTTTTAAACATCCCTCAAGACTGATAGGATCTTGTTATTACTCCGAATTTGTTTTCCTTGCAACACTCATGGTGCATTTGGTGGTTCTAGTGGTCTTTATTCAAAGCGTTTAGACAGGAAATGAGGGCAGAGAAGGTGAGCGCGAGGCTCGTCGTGAAGGGCCACAGGCTGGGACTCGAACCTGGGCCGGCTGCAAGAGGACTGTAGTCTCTAGACGACCAAGTGAGCCATCTGATGAGATGCTCGCTTTCAGGCCCGTCTAAAAATAGGCTAAGATTTGCTTTTATATCTATGCAACTCTTACAATAGTACAAAAGAGTATATAATTACAAGATGTTCCTGGTGACAGTACAGCTGATCCATCCCATCATGAGGACTAACCCGTCAGCGATAAACCTGTTATCAGCAGCAGAAGTTTTCCCTGCCGTCTTCAGTGAGGACAGCAGCAGACCCCTGATATAAACGTCTTTAAGATGAGAAAACCATTTCAAAATGATAAATACAAAAAAGGAGCCAATCACATATATAAATCAACACAAATTAAACAAAACTTGAATAAAATTCCCAGTTAATTTAGCCAAATATTTAAAGCAATGACTGCAATAATGTATTTTATGTAAGCAAACTGAATATTCAGACAGCTGATCTCAATCTAAAGAAACTAATATCTGCAGTGTGTAATGATGCAGAAAAGTCATATATTACGGGACATAAACGTATCTGTGTTTTAGCACAGACAAACATTACAGCTTTTATGAGGCGATTTAAATAAAACAATAAGGACGTAATCCAAGACACTGTCAACTGATAAAATACACCTCGAACACAACACACCTGGGCCAACGACTGCCGTTTAGACAGTGTCAATTAAATAAACAGCAAGTCTATAAATGACACACTGAGCCCGAGTACGGCAGACGGACCCAGCGACCCCCGGCTGGATCACCAAACGCCAACATCCAGCAACACGTGGACCCTGAAACTGACTCATTTTATACATTTATATCAGTCAAATGAGAACTAGAATATTTAAGTGAAAACTCGTATACACGACACAAAGCTGACAAATCGATATGTCACTATCAGGGTCGGAAATTAATGTTATGGTTCTATTTTTCTAACTTTACACCTTTAAGAAACAAAATAATCATCATAATAATGATCAAATAAAACGCCTAATATTCCAGCATACTTGTTCATCAAAATTTTAAAATGTTAAATGGATTTTTAAGTGTTATTTTCATACATCAATCAAAAAGGCCCGTTACTTGTACAGGTATTCTTAATCTCAGCCCTTTTTCATGCCCGTCTCTGTACGTCTACATCTTCTCTTCTGCGGCATCTTCTGGATCCAAACAACCTTCACGGTACTCGTTTCCTCGTCCACCAACGTTCCCTGGACAACGATCTTCACATGGACGTCTCGTGGTCTTAAATGTGTCACCTAAATGTTTTGTTTCGTTCCACAGCTGTTCTTTTAACTTGATTATAAAGCGTACTGGCGGCCCGCCGAGCGGCGGTCTGGCTCATCTCGCCATACAGCAACCAGTCATGGGATTAACCTCCACCAAATATTCTCCACTTTTCATTAGAAAGGGGGAGGGGAAAGCGTTTGGATTTTCATTGCTGCATCTCCCCTCGTGCTCCATGTACCTTTTAACTCCTGGCATGTAATAAAATCTTTTAGTTTATGCAACAAAAGTAGTTTTGGTGCCCGTTAAATGTCTCGGTGAAACAAAAACACTCGGGATGCGATCTCTGTTGAGGAAACTAAAACAAATAAATAAATCCCATTCTGGGTTTTGGTGCTGATTTCCAATACTTTTGTTTGTTCTGACTCTACAACGTAGAAGCACGTAGAAACAGGAGTTTTAATCCACTTATCTGAAATGTATAAACCAGGATTAAGTTAGTCTAAATGTCCGTTTGAAGTAAAAGGCTTGGTTTATTAAATAATCTGTAAAACAAACATGTATTTACTCATATAAAACAAGAAATGACTAATGATGAAATAAACATTTCATCACATTTTTAAAAAGTTTTACACCATCGTCAAAGAGACAAACAAAAAGAAGGAAATTAAAATGTAACAATTAGCTTTTTACTGCTGAAAACTGGCTGGTTTGTTGAACAGGTCACGAAAAGAGAATCACCAACGTGTCTGGGCAATGATTGACGGACGCATGTCATGAATACACAGGGTTTTGTTGTTATTTTAGACCACAACTTTATTTTTATCTGCGTTTTTGTCCTGTTATCTTTCAGAGCAGCGCCTGGACAGCGGGGCAGTATCTCAGGGTCAGATGTGACAGGAGCGGGCACTGGCTGCCCATCTGCAACGGCTCTACACAAGCAAAACCACCGGGACGCGGTGTTAATCTTTAATCAAACTGTCAAATGAGCAGTGGGGAAGAAAAAAAAAAAAAAAAAATGGCCAGAATTACTAAATGTCCTTGGAGCTACAGCCACAATTATATTCCATTATATTTACATATGAAACGTAAAAACCCTTCTTCAATCTGAACCAGACGTCGGCCTCTAAAACGTTCTGGACCAGTCAGCCCTCTGAACTATAAATCGCCTACAGTCCTGGACTTCCTGACCTGGAAAATGGGAACGTGTGAAATCCAATAAAACAGTAAGCTTTACCTCTACAGTTGTTGACACACGGCTGCGGTGTCAGTTTGGACGGTTTTATTCATGGACGTGAGATAAATCACACTTGTTTCTGTTGACAACAGCTGCTTCTAACAAACAAACAAACAAACAAACACGGATGTATCACAGCCGTCATTAAGGGTAGAACCTGGACGGATCACGGGTCCGTCACAGGACAGGGCAGACAACCACTCACTCACTCACTCACTCACTCACTCCTATGGATAGTTTACCATCAACAATCATCTTAACGTGTTTGGACTGAAGGCCTCAGTCCCTGGAGAGAAAACCGACACCAACACGACCTTCAGAGGAGGAGTGGATGCAGCTCCACACAGAAAAACACCGGCCAGGATTTAAACCACGAACCCTCCAGCTGTGAGCCAACAGGCCGACCCACTGCACCACCATGCTGGCGGCCGGAAACCCAAAGATACTAAATTCACAATTTTGTAAAAAAAACAACAAAAAAACCAGCATGTAGCTTTTTCATTTACAGCATAAAATGGTGTTTATGGGATTTATGTTTATGTCAGAGTGAAGAACGTAATTTAGAAGTCTCAATCACCAGAGACCCCCCACCCCGCAAAAGGTTCCCGAAGAGAAGAGAAGTTGATTGTAAAAGTACAGTCAGGCCTATAGCTTGAGAGTGGTTGGATGATAGGTTTGTGACATCTCCTCCAAAGATGTCATTTAAAGGTGATGTCACACAGTATGTAAACAAGTGTGTTTTTTTCTGGTTGAGTCAGGCCTTTAACCAGCTGTTTGTGAATCAACCAGTTCAACAAAACTAAGAAAGTGGTAAGACTCGCCTGAGGCTTTGTCTCTGCTCAAACAGCATTCTCTATGATCACAGCCTTATTTTTATTTATTTTTTGACTTCACATCCTGCAGCAATCTGTTTAGGTTTCTACTGGATTGTCTATTTTAAGAGTCAATTTAAACTCAAATTGAAGTAAACAAGCAAATGTGTGTCATGGGCTGTGTCGGATAACTGTGGAACAAACTCCGCAGCTCCGCAGCAACATCATTCTTTGACTCCCCCTTCATTTGTTCTCCAACGTTTCTACGCAACTCCCCTCAAAGCTTTCAGCCAACTGGAGTGTGATGTCCGGTCAGATCATGTTACAGTCCGTGAATGCTCAACAGATGGTAGATCACAGGGGAGGGACAAATGAGGAGGAGGCAAATCAGCAGAAAAGAGGTACAACTATGATCCAAGACATACCAGGACGAAGTTAGTTTCAGGCTGGATATGTGACAAACATTCACTGTGGACCAGTCTGGCTTTCAATAGCTTCCACGTCACATGACCCAGTGACTCAAAACCTTTTCTGAACTGTAGCACTGAAAGAGACGTATATGAGGCTGCATTTGTACTGCATTTGAGGGCGTCTTCTTATTGATTCATATTTTTATCCCCTCCCCCCTCCAACTATTTCCAAACCATGCGACTCCAGACATAAGCTGGATTTAGCTCCACGAGATAAATTTGACACAGGTTTCCAGTGTAAGACAGAGGAAGCTCTCAATAAAAAGAAGCCCTCAAATGCAATTTTAAAAATAAATAAATAAAGCTGTGCCAAACTTGCACTACTACAAGTCGACTTTCATTCAGAGTAGTGCAAAGAGCATTAAATAATACAAATTAAAATATATATGCATTCCTTTTTTTTTTGCAAAAATATTTTATAATATTCAAATCAAAACTATGAACATAAAATAGGGAAATCTCTCAAATGTTTTACAAAGAGGTTTGTCTCTAGTATTACAATTCAGCT
The DNA here is from genome assembly GCA_014839995.1 of Xenentodon cancila. NCBI lineage: Eukaryota > Metazoa > Chordata > Actinopteri > Beloniformes > Belonidae > Xenentodon > Xenentodon cancila. The sequence goes on along the minus strand of CM026215.1, from coordinate 2,995,484 downwards.
CAGGTTTTTTTAACCACTGGGTCACAGTTAAAAAATAAAATAAAATAAAATAAGAGAGGACAGAAAGGTATTAACAGGAAAAGTCAAAAAATGAAACACCAAGAGGTGTTTTTCCAGATCTGCAACATTTGTTGAACAAAACTGCCAGAAAAAAAACAACCAACAAACTCATGTAAGCTTAGAAACGTTGAGATATATGGAGATTTGTTTCTCTAAATTGATAAGATACCACTAAGCAAACTTTAATCACAATTCTAATTTGTGCAAATGACCCATCTGCAAGTCCCACTTCCTGAGTTACTGTTGTTTTGTTTACAGTTTTATAATTGTTTAATAATTTTTTACTCGCGATAATCTGAGCACAAAAAAAAAGTTTAAATTGGAGGGAAGGGCTGACAGATCAAGGTGCACGTGGGAGAACCTTACCGTCATCACTGTTCATACATGTTATAAAGATACGAGGCCACTTCTACCCAACACTGGATCTAAAGTTAGACGTCTACGTCTGGTGTTCAGAGGCAAAGGCCGTGTTGCTTCATATCCCAAAATAAATAAGTTTAGGTAACTCTGTTAAAACCATTTCTTCAAATTATCTTAAAACAAACGTAGACATCCTTGTTGATCTCCTGGACATTTAATTAACAGCTTAATCCAAAGCAGGCGTGTTTATTTTGTTTGGATTTAGTGAATGGAATTAAACAAACACCATTCTCCATCCTCTTGGGATACCTGGGATTAGTATCACATCTATCCCAGAAACATTGTTGAACGCTTCTTTTTATGGAATAAACTCCAGAAAAACACGTGGGATTTGAAGCTCCTCCAACGGTTTTTCCTGGAGCTCTGGTCCATGTGAAACTGACGTCCAGCAGCTATTGGCTCACCGGGGTTTGCGGGGCGGGTCTTACCGATAAATCAATTCTTATTTGTGCAGTTTCACAGGAATGACTGAACATCCAATATGAACCCAACTTCACGGCGGACCAAAAACATCCAGCTTTCGAAGCGATATGAGGTTAACATTAAGACCTGTACACGTATAAGCTCACAATATTATGTTAAAAGGATACATGACTGAGTCTATAAATACTTGTCTTTCCCCCCAAAGTAAATGCCAAAAGAAGGTACTTCACCTCTTGCATGCGTCTCTTGGCCGCATCCAGAGCATCCTCGTACCCCTTCTGCCGCAGCTCGCTCAGGCTCTCGTAGTAGTCCTCCGCGTCGTCGCTCTCGGAGAAAAGCACCTGCGACAGGATCTTCCAGCCGCACGTGTCCAGGGCATGCCCCAGGTACACCTGCATCTGGTAGCAAAGCGCGTCCGTCTCTCGCTGCGACATGCCAGGGCCGCCGAAGAGCACCGTCCACACGCCGGACTGCTCCTCCGGGAACGGGGGTAAACACGGGTCTAGGTCCGAGTTGACGGCGCACAGCTGCTGGTGGACGGTCCTCAGGTCCTGGAAGGAGAACAGCCCGGCCCAGCTGAAGTCCTCGCGGCCGCTGGTGTCCCCGTCCGCCGGGTCCGCGTCATCGGGAGACAGTAGGGCATCCACGGGGTCCAGGATCTCGATATCCATCACCTTGGGTGTCACGATATCCCACGGGCCCAGCGTGGGGCTGACACACTCCGACGTCTTAGCGCCGCGGTCTTTTGCGACCCTTTTCTCCGCCGTTTTCCCCTTGGGGCCAGAATGTGGTCGAACTACTCTGCCCGCTTCGTCCCTCCTCGTCGTCGCCTGACTTTTCGCCTGTTTGTCGGCCACGGCGGCAGCGGGAGCAGGAAGCCCGCCGACGGGGCTGCAGTCGAGGTCCAGGAGAGTGCTCCGTCGCTGCACCGTCCTGTTGTGGCAGGTTACGGCGAACTTCCCTTCGATGTCGTTCCAGGCCACGATGAAAACAAATTTATGCCTCTCTTTTTCGTCGAACGCTTTGGGCCGAACCGACACCCATCCGGACTCCAAGTTGTCCTCCATGGCGAATGACATTTCATCCAGCCAGCAGATTAGCGTCTGCGGAAGACGAGGCTCGTCGCGGGTGACCGCGGCGGACTGCGCCTAAATAAAACCCAGAACAGCTGAGCCGCCGAACAAAAGGTCCCGGCTGCCCACGACGCAGCTAGCGACGTTCTCCCTCCGAGCGGCCAGACGCTGGGCTTCAAACCGCCAAATGAGCGTCGACACGTCGGTTCAACAACGAGCGGAAAGCCGGCTTCGTGTTGCGGGACATAACGTCGGCGTTACCGTAACAACCGGCGGCTCGAGCGCCCGACGCTCGCGCTCACAGTTCGGCTCTTTGTCCTTGTAGACAATGCGGCCGCTCGACGCAGCTCGGGCTCCCGGAGTCACGTGTGAGCTTCTGTTTACAAGCACAAGGTGCGTGTTTGTCAAATCCGGGGAGGGATTAAACTCATCCAGATGTTGGGTTCAAGTTCCGCGGTGAAAATCGACTATTAGTCGCTCAACAGCAGACGTGGACAAAATTCGCGTTACCCTTTCATTGTTAAAAAAAACAAAACAAAGAGCCAGTGAAACTCAGATGCGACTTGCAAATCACCAGAGAATCATGTAAAGTATCAAAAATATGCAAGATGTAGAGCTAGTGAAAGTAGAAAAGTGAAGTGGAGTTGGGATGGAAGAGTGGCTGAAGTGGAGGAGTGAGGAGGCTTTCGGTCATCCAGGTCGTGGTAGCTCCAAGACCTGAAACGAAGCAACTGGACTTCATCTTCCAGTGTTCTTGGAGACATTTCACCTCCACACTAAAGGTTCCCTCAGTGTGAATCAGTTGTTCAATCAATCAAATCAACCAATCATTCAGCTGATCCCATCATACAATCTAAAGGCATCACTACTAAACGATAATTAAAGTTCAGTCAGACATCAGTTCATGTGATCCTGCTCAATATGTTTTAAATGGCATTATTATCCTTTTTACTAAAGTTGAACCCAGAAATACAAATGTGCATGATTGTTTCATACCTGGGTTTGATATGAATGGATGTAATTTAGTTTGATATTGTTTCATATTGATTGCCAGAATCATACCGTGGCAGATTTGGTGAGACAGACTAACTGAATTTTCATGCAGTTGATCAGTGTATTATAATCAAACATGTGATTTACAATTCTACTTTAAACAGATCTAACAAGATCTAAATTATCTGCAAAAAGAATGTAAAACGTCACTTAAGCAAAATACAACCAAAGAGAGATGTTAAATGACCCAGATGAGACACAAAGTGGCCAAATTAAGACACTTGGAGCAAAAGTAGATGGGAAAGAACAAAAAAGACACAAACCGGTAATAGGTACCTTTATTATCCCCAAAGGAGCGACTTGTTATTCCACCAGCAAATAAGACAAAAGTGTGACGTTTCTGATTAGAGACCGTTGCATTATTGATCCACCACTGAAACCCGATAAGGGAGAGTAGGGTTGTATGAGGAAGGGCATCTGACATAAAACCTACACAATCATTCACTGTGGCAAGTTCTTTTTTTAAAATAAAAATCGTTTTTGAATGAATCCATGTAAATATTCTTCATGCACTGTTTTGACCAAATCAAATAAAACACAAAACTGTTGCAAAAAATGACCATGAAAAATATGAAATAGATAACTTAACCCAGTGACTCTGATAAGGTTTATAACTACTAAGTTCCCGCTGACACTCTTATCAATCTTTGGTGATTTACTTTAAATATATTTATTTGGCTTTGATTTTTTACTTGTGTGTATTTAAAAATACATAACATTGTGATTAGTGTAGCGGTCTAAAAACTCGAGGCTCACGCTCTTTTTTCCCACGTACCTCAAAGGCACCATAACATTTTTCTTTTCCTTAAAAACTGAAGATAAAAGTTGGACATCGATAGAACATTGATGTGAGGAACAAACTGGCGCAGAATCATATTTGATCTTTAAATCCACACTGTTAGGCTCATATCATATCATACACCCCCCGTCGCTCTGCACACGTGCACGAGGAGCATAAACATCTGCACGTGGACAAATTGCTGACGCAAGCACGCAAAGGCCGCACTGACAAATAATGCTGTATGGCAAGCCGAATAGACCAAAATACGTTTTCCAGGCTTGTACAGGGACTGCTTAATGGAGTGTATTTATATGAAATGCATGCGTTTCTTTACATTTTCCTATTACGGTGTATCGATCCCCAGATGTCACCTTTTGTCTTTATTTAAGGTCAAATAAAAATATCACATTACCATCATTGTAATTTTCTCTTGAGGAAAAGTAAGTTTGTGTTTTGGCTCTAAAGCTCTTGAAATTTTTTTTACATATTTGCTAAAATGATTAAGACAATTATGTTTCCTGCCCTTAAAGCTGAGCCGATGGTCTTAGCTGCCTGCTGGATGAAGGTTGTCTATTAATAAACTGTACCAGTGAGGAAAAACCTCACTCTAATATTTCCTAGGTTACTGCAGAAACATAATACTCCATTTGAATAAACACAGGAAATCAAAAGTTCCCGATGGACTTCCATGGTTAAAAACAGACATGCCATAAGTACATCGCAGCTTCAATGGTTATTCCATTCTTTGGAAATGAATGTACTAATCCCATCGGAGTAATGATCCGGGTTAAATGACTCTATTCTTTACAGCTGTTCTTATCCCAGCCCACAAATCCACTCAAGATTTTCTAATCAAACACTTTGTCTGAACAGAGTCTCCAGAGTCTGCTTTGTGTTTGTATCTGTAGTTCTCTATTTAAAGGTAGGGTAAGCAATTCTACATGATTTATAACCCAGAGCAGGTCACACTCAGCCAATATCTCATGGCCATCCACAAAATTCCCATCTCTTCATATACAGCCCGGTAAACTAGAAACAGTCAGATCTGCCTCCTGAACCATAACAAACACTGCTTTATCAAATCAGACAGGGTGATGGCTCATGCATGTACTTGTGCACATGAAGCAGGATATTGAGGCTTGGGAGAGACGATGATGAGTACAGGAGGGAAAAACAAAGGACTACATTCACTTAACTATTCCAGTCTGAATCAAGCACAGGCGTAAACTGGAGTTTGTCCAACAGCTACTCGGAGCCAGCTCCCAAAGAAAGTCCGTCTTCACTGATCCCAGGTTAAAAAGTCCAACTTTATAGTAGAAGAAAACATTTTTGCAGCCTTGGAGAAACAACAGTTTTGGTGCTCGTAGCTCATCATATCCATGATGACGGGATGAATTTTATTTTATTTTATGTCATCAGATTAAATTATATAAAGACATGAATTTATGTATAATTAGGGGTGTTGTTTTTTGTTGTTGTTTTTTTTTTAATTGAGGACTGGCGGTGGTTAGCAGCTTGCTGTCATCATTTTTACTACAAAGCAGTATCTTGACTTGACTTTGTGAACCTCTCTTCATACAGTCTATGGAAAAAAAACAAACTGCTGTATAATGGACCACATTAACATGCTGACTTACAGGCATCTTTTCAAAGCTTTAAAGTCACGATATGTAGCAACACCACCCCTGACCACACGGGGGCAGTAAATGAGAAAGTTCACGTATCAGCCCTTTTATGAGATTCATTGTGACTGTGTTGTAAGTCAACACAGCAGATCGAAGTATTTAATATTAACTCAGATCAGTTGATTTAAAAATATATATATATTTCTATTATTTTGGTATTGTAAAGTGCAAACCTTACATAATACTCAACACACAATCAAACTCAGCTGTATTTCATTTTTTCACGTTACGTTGAAAGTATTAAAAAATGTTACCTTATATTATGATTAAAAGTCTCTTGGAGGTGATTAGTCGAATTTAATTTGTGCAGATTTTTACTCCAAAACTGAGGCCTTTCTAAAAAAACACAATTACACACACAGATGTTAAGTACGTTTTATTTTGTCCTTTACTGTTTCACAGACAAGGCACTTTTGGAGTGTTAAGGCGTTTATTGGCTGCACTGACAGTAGATAAAGAAATCTGACAAGCTTTACAGATACGATGATTCAGCTCAGACACACACTGCTGGTTATGTCTGGAAAATACTTTAGAAACGGTATTTGGCATTTGATACCTTCATACATGAAATGGTCCTAAAAAGAAGCAAAGAGAAATTTCAATTCTTTTTATTTTGGTAGGTAAAGTGAGGGAATGTGACCCTCTTTGTTTCAGCTCTTAAGCAGAAGCGTCCCAGGTGGACTCAGTGGCCTTGATCTGCCTTATGGAAGAGGGCCTTCAGCTGGTCCTGGCTGGTGGCCTCCTTCTGCTGCATCAGGTCAGCGTGGCCTTTGGTGACGCCCCAGGCGTCCGGTGTGGACATGGAGGGGCAGAATGGACAGCCAGATGCAGGCTTCAGCTTCTCCCAGTAGTCACGGCGGGCCCTGCACAAAGGAAAATATTAAAGAGCCCAATTTATACCCGTTTACATTGTTTTTTGAGATATTCTAAACATGTTTTAGGAGCTTAATTGTCCAAAAAAACCTGAAGCTTCTCCTGGGATTGTAAACTGCTGATAGATTCTCGAGCCAAACCGAGTTGTGAAATGGATCTGGTAGCTCTCCCATTCTCAGTCATTTCTACCGGTACATAACGTACCACACCAATCGCAGATTTATGCCGTTACTCATACAGGTGCAGAATCACAGCAGTCTTGGTGGTTTTGATTAAAAGGTTTAACTGCCAAACCAACAACAGTTATTTGTTGCTGTTCCTGCGTTGCTGAACGTTAGTTTTTATGTCTTTTTTTTTGTTTTTAGGAACAAAGGTTTTGATTTGGCAGCCACATTTTTTTTGTACTATATCCCCTTTTTTTTTTAAAAAAAGACCTTAAATTGAAGACACCTGAGCTTTTTTTGTCAGAAGCTTCCCAACCACCACCAGCTAAAAACGTTTTTCCGAGTCTTTTGTCAACAGATTATCTCTTCTTTCTTTGTGGCCTTTTGCAAGCGTTTCACATGCACAGAAGCCATTTACCACAATCAACTGTGTTGTTTGAGAGCAAGTGTGAGGTAAATAAATGAACACCTACCTCGCTCTGACCCAAGGCTTGGTGTGCATCTCCAAGCCACTGCCCCAGCTGCCGTGCTTCTCAGAGCCGGACGGCAGGAAACCGCGTTCTGCCGCCAGCTCTTCAGACAAGGCGCGGATGTGGTATGGTTCGAATCCGCAGCAGCCACCAATGTAGCGAATGCCAGCATTGTACGCTTCCCGGGCGTATTTCTGCATGTCCCATCTGGTCAGGATCCTGGGCTCCAGAGCTGTCAGTCATTAAAAAACCTTTATTTCATTTTCCACATCAACATTTGGATTGAGAAATGAAAGGTAGAGTTTCGGATGCGCACCGAATGGGAACTCGGGCAGGTCGATGAATCCCTGGCGGTTGCAGTCAGGCGTATGGAAGGCCAGCGGCTGGCACATGTAGTGAGCCTTCAGGCCGGCCTTCTCCACTCCCTCCTTCATCATCTTTACAGTCTTCACACAGGTTTCTGGGTCAAAGTGGCAGTTAATACCCACAATCTGTGCCCCTGCAAAGACAGAACAGAAAAAGCTTTAAAGAGGTATGGAAAAAAAAAACATTAAAATTCCTAAATCCTAAATCCACCAAACACTAGGTGGCGGTGTGGATTCTTGCAGTCCTGAGCCTCCTCTTGTTTATCTCTTATACGTTTCTTTTGTGAGTTGAAGCTGATAAATCTCGAGCCACATTGCAGCGGTCGATTTTTCTACCTGGTCAGAAACCGATGAAGACGAAGTAGTGGCAGGACGTACAAAAAGATACACCGGTACCAAGTGGACCAGTCATGTTTGTTGCTGCCCAGGTTGACCCGGAGTGTACTGACGGTTCTGGTTACACAACAGGCCTCGTGGCGCTTACGGTGTAGAATATGTCATTGGTCCAACACAGAAGCACAAACTCGACATAAGTCTGAAAATACGTCTTTCCTAAAGACATATAAAAAGGACATCAGTCTACAACTGAACTGGTTTGGACCGGTCTGTAAACATGACACAAAAGGCACGAGTGTTAATTATAGACATTCCAGCTCGATGTGTTGCCTTCAACGTGTTCGCAATGTGCAACACATTCATCTGGATTTTCATGTGACATTTAATGGACCCGATTAACCGGTTTTGACTCCCACCATGACAAGCTGAAAGCTGCATGACAAAGTGAGGTCATGTTGACACACAAGTCTTAATGTGCTGCCCCTTTCACCAATGACAAAGTGATATGACCGTTAGTGTAATCTCCATCTAGACTGAGCTCCAGTTGAGGCAACAGGTCATCCTGTAGCAGATTTTTACATGATCTAGTAAGAAAATAATGAGATATTGTTTTACCAGCTTTGACAAGTCTGGCAGCACAGTCTCCGGGGCTGACTCCGTTCAGGTCTCCCTCCGGGCCGATACACAGACTTGCAGCCACAGGCTTTCCGGTGGTCTTCAGAACCTGGACTGCCCACTCGGCCTCCTCCACATGTTCAAAATACTGCAGGACAACAGAAGAAATAGTCATGAGGGAAGCTGAATTCATACGTGAAGTTACGTGTTTCTGAATACCAGTTTAAATGCTGGTAAATATTATAACAATAACCTGGGTATGGATGCTAATTCATTACTTTAGTTTTATTGTAATAAAGCTCAACCAAATTATATCCAAACAAAAACCTCTTAGAACTATTGTTGTTACCTTCAGCAACAAACAGCAGTAACATAAAGATAGCAGAGGATTCAGTTCTAAGAAAGTGACATTTTTCCTCAAACGTTAACGGGAATCAAAGACAGACATGGAATAGCGACGTTAATTGGTTTCTGCTTCCCCCTTGTGGACAAAACGGCCAACTACCATGGCTGGATAAGGATTTGTCAGTTTACAAAACGTGCAAATACAGTAAAGCTTCATACCTGAGAGATGCACCAATAAAACTAAACCCAATATTTTGGACACAAACAATTCATGAGGAAATCCAGTTTTTGGTACCTTGTATGTTAAATATGCTCTAACGAAAAGAAAACACATTTAATATTCTGTTTAATTATCATCATTCATCGGTCCAATGTCAGTTCTAATTGTCTTCACTTCTGCTGCATCCAAGTTCTCAGGAAGAAGATGTGCCCTTTCTGGCGTTTAAGCCACAACCTAACATATAAAAGGTCAATTAGTAAAGATTTAAGTTTTAAATTAATCTTGAAGACTGATGGGCTTTGTGCGGAGAGTTTAATGAGTCAGGGATGATCTGATGATGTTGCTGGTTACAGGATATGAAGAAGCCAACATTCCTGGACTCGTGCCGTGGTGTTTGGGATGAGCAGTGTTGCCTCACAGCGAGCGCTCATACATGTTATAAGTCATAAGTTTCATTTTTTTTCAAATATTTTTCTGGTCTGCTTTGGATGCTGTGCTCCTTTCAATTAAAAAGTGTAACCATGACAACGAGAGGGACCAGCAGCTATACGAGTTTTCCAAAGCCAAAATACGATTGCAAATCAAGGAAGAAGAGTTTTCACGAGCAAATCCAAAGAAACATTTTCATCTTTTATTTTTTCCCCTTGATTGTCATGAGGAATTAATTATCCCTGACTATTAAAATAAAAGACTTTGGAGCCTTGATGAGGACACAGTGGAAATACTGGAAAAGCAGTTTCATGTTTCATGATCCAGGGAGAAGCACATTTGACACTGGAATGCTTCTCAGATACCATCGACGGAGTGGTGAGAGTGACACAGGAGGGACTGCTGCCTTAATCCGGAACGTGTCATGTGAAGGAGCATCTCTGCACCCTGGATACTGAGAACAAGAGCGTTAACCTGTTCAAGCTGCTGATGCTGCACGTGATGACCAGGCAACAAAAACGCACCACTGATGAGCCAACCAACGTGAGGAGTTCTGAACATGTATGTCAAATATTTCATCTGTTATCAGCAGAAGTTGTTCATTTTCTTTATTTTATTACTACATACCTCAGCTATCAAGAAGTCCACATCTTTCTTGATAAAGACGTCTATTTGTTTCTTGAAGATGGCCTTGACGTCAAGTTCACTCTTACAGCTGAGGTAAGAGGGCGTCTGCGACACCCCTCCCGCCACCAGAGCATCGCCCTCATTGGCCACCTCCCTGGCCAGGTCACAAGCAGCCTCATTTATCTGCTGCCCCTGTAGCAGAAAGGGAAAAAAACTTTCTCAGCCAACTGTTTTCTGGCTCCAGGTGAGAGTTAACGGCAGCTGCAGTCATGCAGATTAAAAGCAGACTTATTTCATTAAAGTTCATTGTGATAAAGTAGTTCAAACCCTTTAAGGTGATAAACAGCAGGGAATTCATCTGTTGCTCTTTAACACAACCTAAATTTGTGAATCTAGAGTTTGAATTCAAGTTGAGCTGACAAAATAAACTCAAAAAAAGGGGAAAAAAACATAAGAGAGGAGTAAAACTTCACGGAAAAGTCAGAACTCATTAAAACGCACAAGAAAAAGGCAATAGCTCTATAAACTTTGTAAACAAAATATCGAAATTTGTGATTTATAATTTTGCCAAAGCAATACTCAAATTCCAACTGTACAAACTTGAAAATTTTCTCTTTTCCCCCCTTAATCTCTTACTGAAATGTTTAAATGCCACAAACGTCACAAATCAAAAAGACAAGACAGATAAAAACCAAAAACAGGTCAACATTGAATCGAATTGTAGCCTGTGTCATTTTTACTGTAGTTTCTGTTATATATGTGCAATATTCTTAGTGAGAAATAGTAAATAATAAAACATTTTATTTATAGGTGCCGTTAGAGCACTCACAGGACGCTACTGCTTTTAATTTCTATTCTGCGTGTATGAAGCATTTTTCGTCAGTTTTATTCCTTTTTTTATGTTTTTGAGGGATGCGTCTGTTATTTTGGAACATTTGCAATGTGTTTTTGGGTTGTAACTTGAAAACCTTTGTTTGCTCAACATGAGTAGGGGTGAAAATTCCCAAAGAGGACAATATAGTGTTTTGTGTTGAATTAAAACTGTCGCTTTTTCTTTTTTTTCTTTTTATTAGGTGGATACAGATGAAGACAGCTTTCATTTGATCAGACTACGACGAGGCTGAACCTGCAGCATGGGGCATGCAGCGCGGACTTGGAGGACCTGTGCGCGTAGCAGCACTTGGCTCTGGCAGTACTCACGGTGAAGCGCTGAGTGTTGCCTCTGTTCTCCAGTTTGTCGTCGCTTGCGTAGAAACTGAACGTCTGCATGACATTGGCGCCAGCCCTCAGGAACTCCCTGTGCAGCTGTCGCACTGCAACAAGAAGACGGCCTTTTCATGATCTGATCTGTCATCAAAATAGATTTATAAAAGGAGAGAGGGGGAGGAAAATGTCTGGAAAAGAGCGTACCTGCTTCGGGGTGTTCTGCAGCTGCCTCGGGGGTCCACGGTCCTGCTTTGACATAGCCCCTCTTCTCCAGGGCGAAGACGAAGCCTCCGTCTCCGATAACAATCTCTCCCGCATCCAAGCGCTCCAGAAGGCTCTGCGTAAATTTGAAGCGCGCATAAGGTTTAATTCGGGCTGCTGGGCTCAAACCTTTAACCAAGCAAAAGATGGAACAGACAAAAGCGAGTAAATAGGCTACTTCTCATGTTGCGCCTTTGCTTACCTTCTTCTCTCCAGCTGGTGCCATGATTTTTCCAGAGTGACCGTCACACTTTCCTCACTTACACTGTTCCTCTGAGTTTGGAAAGAGACCTGTCAAGGCATCCATGCTGCTTTTATAGAGCAGGAGGGGAGCGAAGCCCCTTATGTCACTGGAGGAACCGCCTGCCTCCTTCCCTGTATAGCTCATCCTCCCTCCACCCTCCTCTGCTTCGCTGCAAAGTTGCGCAATGCAACTCATTGTTCACGAATCCGCAAAAACCCTCAAGCTCTCGCTGAGTTGATGCTGTGAGGATGGAAGGTGTGGTAGCGAGGAAAGGGGATGTGCTGCGGGTTAACTCTCTTTTTGTTCCCAATTATACATATATGACACAAAATATAACTTTACACTTAAAATAGTGGCTTTGGCTGTTGTAAAAGCACCGTAGTTATGTGAAAAAGTGCGGTTTTGCAAATTGTGACACAGTTCAACGGGCATTTAGAGCAGGCAGCCCATTAACTCGGCGGTCTGGCAAGTTTGGCATAATTTTATTGACTGACTCGAAGCCAAACACGTCTCGTTTAGCAAAACATGAGAACAATGTTCCCTCTCATGTGCTTTGTGACTCGTTCGAAAATCTGGAATGACGTCTGGGCTGATTGGATAATGATATTAAGGAGCCAAGTGTTTTGATGTTGAAATAATTTCATCTAAGAAAATACACAATATGATGTTAAATAACCAATCGAATTTCTAAGCTTATCATCTTGTTCCTGGTGTCCAAAAGTGTGGGTTTACAAAGTTAGAACCTGTAGCAGCGTGTCAGTGTGGCACATGCTGACACGTCAGGGGTAGGTTTTATTTTTATTTTAAGTGGTAATTTCACCTTAACAAGTTAAGCGTTTTGTTGATCAAAAGAAAGAACACGCAAACATTATTATCGTCATACCTGGATTAATTTAATTTTCTTTCCTAACAAAAGCCCAAGATATTACAAGTCACATGTAGAAGAAAATAAAACTAAATTAAAAAGTGAATTAGAATTAAAGTGAGAAGCTGGAAAATTACTTAACTGATCATAATTAGAGTGTGAATAAGCGGCCTGTTGATGTTTTTGTGTAGAAATCTTTAGTTACAGCTCGAGAACCGGCAGCATAACACGACAGGCGTCTGCTGTTGCTGCAACGCTGCAGCTTTAATTTGCATGTGTTTGGATGCACTAAAGTGGAGCAATAATTCCTGGTCCAAACTAAGAACGAAGGGAGGATGGAGGTCTGTCAACACTGTCGCTTAACAGGATTTGTGACGCCTAAATGAAAGATTTTGTTCAGATGATTTACACTCAGCAGTCACTTCATAACAACAACAAGTGTTGGACGTCTCATTGAGGCGAAATTTGTTCTTGAAGCCACAAACAATGGTTGTGGCATCTGCTGATGTAGCTAAAATATAGTAAGCAGTGCAAACAATTATCATAATCCACAGCATGCAAAGATGGTGTGCTTCTTCCAGGGCAAAAAAATCCATTATGCAACTGCATCCCATAATACAACAGGAAACCACGGTGGAAGCTGATGACAGCGGTCACAAGGCCGACCTCTAAATGCCACAACATAATAGGTTTATTATTGGTTTTCTGTACTAAAAGAACTTGCGTACTAAAGTGCAGCACGTACTGCAATCACGGAGACTCCGTTTCAAAACAAGTCCTTTAATGATACGCAAAGAACTCAAAATCATCTCCACTATCAGAACTGTTTCACAAATCCGGGATGGCGGATTAAACCGGGATTTTGTCTCGTCCTTCACAATGACGTGCCGATTTATGAATGACGAGGATTCCTACAGACCTACTGACCACCATCTGAAGGACAGACTGGACTGCACACAGGTTAGAATAAGACGCTTTAGTACACATGAAGGCGATTTTGTTAACAGGGAATCCTTCAATGGCGTCAATGGTCAGGTAAGATTGAGTTATGGTTAGGCCTACTGTCAACTACAGACATTTATTATGTGACAAACCCTATTGCTTCAAATGATATGAGATGCTGACTGCATCTTTAGCAACATTGGCCCGGCTTGGTCCGGGACTCCCGGATCAATTAACCAGTGACTTTCACAAGGTAGGTCACACACTTTATTAGAACAGAATTTATGACCACGCTGACATCGTCAAAGATTTTACTCTGGAGATACAACCATTACACTTTGACCTCTCTGGCGGGCGGCTGCCAGGACAATAAATACACGCACAGGAGTGACCAGACGAGACACAGGCGCAAGCAATCAGGAAAGACTGGGCAAGGGAAGTCAAACAAGAAATAACGCACAGGAAACAGATGTTCAAAGTTAAAAGGTCAGTTAAGGTAAGAAAACAAAAAGTGGAGCTGATGAAGCTCCAACCAAGCATCAGTCTTTCAGAAACTGCACATTCATGCAAAACCATTTCTAGGGTTTAATGAGAATAAACCATAAATGCGAAAATATTGGAGTTAATCCATTTAAACTGTTGTAGTGTAAACATCTCGTGGAAATATGTATGAGATGGATGCATGGATTGGGTTGTGGGTGGAGTTGAAGATCACCATGAATGTTCTGGAGTGTTTGTCGACTGACAACACTGTGCCGATGACATCACAGGCAGCACTGCCAGGTACACAGGTGAACAGCATGAATGGAAACTTACATCCAACAGCTCAACATCTGGGGTGCAGAGGTGCACCAGGATTACACCATCCAGGTGTGATCGTGGTTATGAACCACCTATTATCAAGAACCACTGCAGGCACTCCTAGTCCATGTCTGTTGTTCCGTCTGAAGCATTTTGTCCACCTGTATCGTCACAAAGTTCATTTAAGGAGTATCTGGAACCCAGAACACGGTATTCCTGCTGCGTCCTATCACTGCTACAAACTATTTCACATACTGGGTTTACAAAAGGGTCAAAACCTCCACCTTCTTGCTGTAAATCTTTGATTTGTCCTATTCAAGTAATCTGCACTTTAGATTTTTGTCTGACCCTTAACTGGTCTTTGGGAAGCTCAGTCTGCTGCAAGCAAACTACTCTCCACGGTCATCTTAGTTCCACGTGAGCTTCAACCTGGAAGGTAGATGGTTGGTGCTTGGTCTACACAAGTCCCAACCAAGAGCTGTAGAACCGCTTTAGAGCAACTTTAGAGCACAAATCAACATATTTATAGCCTGGTTGAAACAACCGTTTTGATCTCAACCATTTAATTTTAAAACCCATGACAACTCTGCACCACGCTGGGAGGATTTAAATTAATCAATACATTTATTTCTAAAATGAGTGATTGACAGTCAATGTCAATGCCATTCAATGGAAACAGCCTCTGCAGCCGTGCTTGACGCGATTTCAGACTTGTCTCTTTTGTTTTGCAAAAAACTGTAATGGAAATCCACCTTAGTGGTCCATGTTAAATAACTGAGTTGTGATGCCATGAAGTACACAAATACACTGCTGTTGTAACTGCAAAAAGAGTCAAACTTCCTCCAAAATACATTCGAGTTTGTACGAGATTTACTTGCCAAGAATGAACTTCCAAGAATGCAAATCCAAACTTCACATACTGGAATCATGGAAAGTGATTCCTCTGAAAACGACTTTGATTACTACGGGTTAGTGGCGACCAATCAAAGAAAGGAGTCAAGTGATGTAAGCAGAGGTCCAGTCCAGGATCAACAAAATACTTCCAGCGTGGCTGTAAGTGAATGACTGTTGGTGTTGCAGTAAAAACCTATTGTGTTATTAGCAGTTCTGAAGGCATCTTAGTTCCTGATTGACTCACCACATAAAGCTGTGATTGGTTCAGTATGTTTATGTTTGGCTGAAAGAACGAGCAATACTTTTAAAAGCATGACATTACATAATAGAGATAAAACATCATTAAGGTGGATCACAGATAGATGGAAGCGCGAGAGAGTAAAACGCACCGGAAGAAGTTTGAAATCTGTCTTTAAATTAACATGAAGATATCAAGTCATTTTATAAAACAAAAAAAGTAGTAACCTAAGTCGAAACACCTCTTGGATTTTCAACTTCACTTGTAAAAATATCACCATCACAGCATCTTGGTCTCATTCAGCACTACAAGACAATTAATTTAGTGACAGAAACCAACGCTTGAGTCCAGATCACCATGGTGACGCAGCAGACTGATCCCATGCAGCCACGCAAGTCAGCGTGAGCTGAAGGAATTTACTCTGGGCTGTGTCCGCGTCAGTATCGGTTCACGGTCCCGATCTTGTGTGGGTTTATAGTTATTTCAAGTGCAAAGTGTCTGTACACAATCTTTTATTCTTTGAATAACAAATAGTCCAAAGAGCAAATGTGACATGCAAAAGGTCTGCAGGGCAGATGATCTCAATCCCAACACATTCTGTTAAACCTATGGAGGTGCAAGAACGTGAAATCACTCTGCACACAAGACGATTTGAGCAATTTCCTTCTGAGATTAAAGACAATTTAACTTTACAGTAGATCTGACACTCATTCCCGAGTTAACTGCAACATCAATAAACTGTTATCTTTGAGTCTGGTCATGTGGGAAATCTGCTCCCGTGTCGACTCCCACACTCCTCACTGTGAGCGTAATCATTGAAATCGCTCTACATGTAGTTCAGACATGGATTAACCTCGAGCATTTCAGAGTTTTCTCTCAACCGTTTATCTGACTAAACATCCAGTTCAAACCTGCAGAAGCCGATTCAGTTGAGTTTGAATAAAGGTTCAGGGATCAGTCAGAGATAAATCAGACTGGAATGGACAAACACTTCCAGGTCAGATCTTTTATCTTTCATCTTACATAACATCATTCAGATAGAAACACCGATGACAGACCAGCAGAACACACTGGAGCTGCTCGTTACCGACCCGTTCTGTTGCTACACGAGGTATCTGGCTGGTGTTTATTTCCAGGTCTGCGTCTGGTTGGTCTTTCAACCAGATTGAGCATTTTATAACTTTGAGGGTTTGTCTTAACTCATTTAAAAAAAGAATTAAATACGACATATTTTTTCCCTTGTAGCCGCACCTGGCTGGACCTCACATATAATTGCAGTTAAAGCACTTTGGACACGGCAATACAGCAGATAAACGTGGAGCAGCAGATTATTGAGAAGCTACTTTGATTGTTCGTGCATTCACAAACCAACCCTGTTTTCAGAAAACGCTGTTTTACATTTGTGGAATATGCTTATTGAAACAGATGGTGATGCGTCAATAATCAGAATTAAGCTTATTAAGATTTAAGATTTATGGTGCGTATTATTTACTCTGGAAATACTCGAAACTGGGAATGGTATCACATCCATGTTCCAGGTACAAAGTCAGAAAAAACATAAACATAAACATGAATAAACACAGACAGCATGAAGTTTTCCAAATGTTGGACGAGTTTTTAACAATCCAAGACATTTATAACTATATTAATTCACTATATACAGTGTTTACCACATACAAGAAGCATAACAACACATCCACTGCTACAAACATTTCTATTTGTATGTCTGTACTAAGGTGGATAAAATAAGACGTGAGAAATGACAAAATTCATTTACCTGTAAAATCAAAAGCTGGAACTCAGAAAAATGTCACGCCGTGGACCGCGTCCCCGTTGGAAAGTCTAAAACGTGAAACTGCCTGTTACTGCTGCTAGCCATCATTTGCAATATTCATTTATAGAAGAAGAATAAAACCGTAATTTGTCCCACAATAAGGAAATTGCACTGCAGCAACAGCAAAGTACAAGAACAGCAGCAGTGAAAAAAGAACGCTAAAAATGAGCAAAAATATCTAAGATAAATGAAAAAATATGAAATATTAAAGATTAGATTAGATCCTGATGTTGGTCAGCTGTACAGCTATTTGGGAACTTTGTTCATCCTTTTCATAATCTTTTTATTTTCAAAACTAATTGCATCAAACAAAACATATTTAAGCTTTTTCCTTTCATGAAAGACATTTTCTAAGCTTCAATATTCTTTTAGAAAAAACAGACAGTTTAAATGGTCTGCAGATCATTTAACTCTACATTAACTTTAAATTTGTATTTAATGGTGTATCTGGGGGTCAGTACTTGTCATGGATGTCTCTACAGCAGCTGCGTGACCTAAATCTGAAGCGCCGGCGCACAAACAGTTAACTCTGGTTAAAGTTTCTTCCCGGCTTGGTTTTCGACCTGTAGGCGTGCCAAAGCGCCTGTCACTGCAAAAAGCGCATGTTTGTGGCTGCAGACCACAGTCCGGGGTCCATGCAGCAGGGCATGGTAATTCTTTGAGTTGCATTTGTTGCCTTTATTTAGTTATTAAATTACTTGAATTATGTCTTGTATTTTAAACCTCATCAGTATTCAGCTGCGGAGGGATTTGGCAGCGTGGGGAGGGATTTCTCGGCTTCCTTTGAGGACCATCTGCTGCACCTCAAGGAAACAAACAGAGAAAAAGTAAGATATCTCAGTTTTATTCACATGATTTTAACCACACGTCTCATCAAACCATTCCAGTTGGTTGTATCTATCAGTTGGGGATAAGTTAATGCATTATAAACTTTTATATCCAACATACAAATGTACAGTAAGGTTTCCTGTTCAGATGCAACAGCAGTATCAAGATGCAGCACTTTCTTAATATACTATTGATAGATAATAATACATCTGTCTCATGTCCCTTCTAGAGACACTTCCACAGTTTTGGGAAAGCGATGGAAGGACACTGCAGACACTGTCATCATTGGTGGGGGTTGTGTGGGGGTCAGCCTGGCCTATCACCTGGCCAAAGCTGGGATGAAGGATGTGGTGCTGCTGGAGAAGACTGAGCTGACGGCTGGATCCACCTGGCACGCTGTAAGTCCGTACCTTTAAGTCTGTTTGGTTTTTTTTTCCTCTCAGGTTGAAGACCCTGCTGGTCTGAACGGGCCTCTGGTGCAGGAACCTGAGAAACCCAGATGATTTGAGACAAACGATATCCTCCTACCTAAATCCTCACACTTCCTGATTTTAACATGGCAATTCTGTTATTTAGCTTTTAGATTATCTTTATGATCGACAACATTCTGTAAATAAGAAAATGTGAAAATGTCCATCTCATTTGATCACAACCCAAAGTTATGTGATCATAATACCGTGATAAACAACCACAGCTTAAAAAAGTGTAACCCAAATAAACAAGTTTACATTACTTGTTTTGAGAGAGCATTAGTCAAAAACATTCAAATGCTTTCTGTTTCTGTAATTTATGATAATAAAGTGCTGATCCTCTGAATTTGCAGGCTGGAAATGGGGAATATCTGAGATTTTCAATATAATAGTTGTGAAACATCCAAACATCAGTTGTAAGCAGACTATTGTTCAATTTGCCTTCTAAGTCTTTCATACTGATGGAAGATTGAAGTAGTTCTTCCTTGACGGCCTCAGTAGTGGAGATGTTTACAGCTATTTCTATTCGTGTCCTCCACCAGTGACACCATTTCCACTGCCGCCTGCTGTCACGCCAAACATTTTCTGAGGCATCTAAGGTCTTGACCCACTCATGCTTCCCTCGTTCATTTACAAGCTCCACACTCATGGCTTGTTAATTATTTTTTTTGATAATATATATAAAATAACTATTAATTAATGGAAAAACCTCCTCAACAGTATAGTTGGAAAAGTCTTGAATACTTGCTTCAACAGAATTGTGACTCTGAGTCAGCCTGGCTACAACAGTGAAAAAAACCTTGAGGTTGTTCGTGTTTTCTATTAAAGGAACTTTCTGTATTTAAAACAACCCTAGGTTTGCTATTACAGGGTAATTAAAGTAAATGTCTGTTAGGGACCAAATCAACATAAATCAAACCAGCTTTTAGTAAAAACAGAATGTTTTTGGTAGCAAAATGGTAATTAATCTTAGGAGAGTTCATGGCCTCAAGTTCTAATACTTGCCCATTTTAACCTAAATATTTTAGTCAGTCAAATTAGTTGGAGTGATCTCTTATGGTTAACTGTGTTTGTATTTTAGGCGGGTTTGACAACATATTACCATCCAGGGATCAACCTGAAGAAGGTCCATTATGACAGTATTAAACTGTATGAGACCCTGGAGGCTGAAACTGGACAGGTGAGGCACCTCGTTCATCTTTTGTTTGTTCTTTAAACATGTTTGCATGTGTTGCTACGTCACTGAAATTGTGTCTCCATGTAGGCAGTAGGTTTTCACCAACCCGGCAGCGTCCGCATCGCTTCAACTGCGGCTCGTGTGGATGAGATGAAGTACCAGATGACTCGCACACACTGGCACGTGACACCTCAGTACTTCATCGGACCTGAGAAAGTTCACGAGCTCTTTCCTCTGCTTAATATGGACAAGGTTTGTACGATATTGAGCGTTATGTTCATTCATGGTGTCATGGCTAAGGCTCATAATGTCAGAGCATTCCCACATTACCTCTAAAGACTGGCGAGTTTTCACAAATTGCATGCTTTGCTAAAAGAAACATCTGACTGCACATACAGTTACACATACTGTTTGTTCTGTCCGAAGTTTAAATAATGCACTTTTTGTCATTAATATTTTATTTATTTTAGCCACTTAGCCCTTTGGGGGACCAAACATAACAACAAAGATTCGGGTTTGAACACTTCAAAGCTGCTTAACGATAATCTTTGCAAGTAACTTTTGAACGGATGGCAAACAGTTCCTCACACAATATGTAAACAAAACTCCAAGTCAGCAACTATGAACTCATTATTTTTTCTGGATTGTGAATGGTTTTTAGGTGTTGGCAGGCCTTTACACCCCTGGCGATGGACACATCGACCCTTACTCTCTGACGATGGCTCTGGCTGCTGGAGCTCGTATGTACGGTGCTCAGATCTACAATCCAGCGCCGGTCACCGCCCTTAACCCAACGTCTGATGGCAAGTGGGACGTCCAGACTCCTCATGGAACGATTCGAGCAAATCGCATTGTCAACACGGCAGGTTTGCGTTTTAAACATTCATATTCTTCATCAACAAAGGGGAAATTCAGGGAATGCTGGTCCAAGTGTCCATGTCCATGTTTGGTTTAGTCATTGTGTTCTTTGTGTATTTACATGAATGTATATCAACTCTAAAATCAAAATAATCTCAGTTCAAACTAACATTTGAATGCAGCCCATTAGAAAAAAATCTTTGGTCAAAATTCACGTTACATTCTTCTTTATGGTTTCTACTTCTGGATAAAATTGAATTAAATTGAGTATTACTTTCTTAATGCCCAAAGTGAATTTATATTGTTATATTATTGCTACTTGCCACTGACCACCGGTTCTTTCCCACCATCTTTCAAATGTGCTGCAGTGACACCAGTCCTGAAAAACCCCAGCAACTACGATAACCTTCGTCCCATCTCGATTTTTGCAGTGCTGAGCATTTCTGCGTCTGCGTAATTCTACATTGTCTCAATCTCCTGTTTGTTGTGTTTGTCCTGGTTTATGTACGTCTCCTTCAGCTTCTTCTGCTTTTCCAACTGGAGCAGCCTTTTTTAAGGAAAATTCCGTAATCTTGGTAATAATTCAGTGTTTTGTGAGCAGGTGTCTGTCTGTCAATGTTTCAGTGATCAGAGTCTTTTCTGACAAGGATCCGCATGTCTGAACGGTTGGACTGATCTGAGTGAAACAGCAATGATGAGCTCTGGTCTGATTTATACTGTGTAGCCTCAAAGCAGCGTTCTGCAGTGATGTCACAGACGTTCTGTTGTGACGTGAAGTTCTAGAATGTTTATTTAAGAGCAGAGTTCCACAACTGAATTGTGTTATTGTTCAAAACTTAGTTGAAAATTGAAAGGTTTTCAACGGAAATATATAATCCATAGCATTATTTTGTCTCCTGTCAGAGTGAGAAAACACTGTTCATCTTGTTAGAATACAATGTTCTGGGAATGCCTGCAACCTGGAGCTTTGTCAATATCACTCCCCTATAGTAGCAGGTCAAGACCAGACCCCTCAACAATTAGTTTTTAAATCATTTTTGTGAAGAACACTATATAAAAACCCTCAAAAGTGTTCGGACTCCAGACTCCCCACATATACTAATCTGATAGGACCTGGTGGCATCTGAATGATCCAAGTCCACAGAGATCCCACCCACATATTAACCCCATGTTTTGGTTTAAAAACATGATCAATCTGATTGTACAAGTGTTAAGCAAGCGAAACCTTAACCTTTGGAGACGCTTGGGACTACTTTGGGTTTCCTTCATGTATTTTATTAAACGTAAGTTTTCATGGTAAATCTGGAATCCTTTGTTGAACACAAGCTACCCTATAGGGCCTTAAACTTAGTTTCCACAATGTACATACAGTATAGTATATATAGTTTTTTTTATTTTACTTTTAAGAGCAACAACACAAAAAAGCATGAACAAAAATGAACCTTTTTTACAATACACAGGCAGCCTTCTTGATGACCTTGATGATGTTGTTGAGTCTAACGGATGGCTGCAAAGACGACAGGACTCCACCTCATATTTGTACAAATGTAAATGTCTTTGTCTAAACATGGAAGATTCTAAGCCTTTTTGAGAAACACTATTTTGTTTGCCCCTTCCTGTAGACAGCCTCGGCATTGCATTTCTATCCAGGTTGTCCAGGTGAGCACACAGGTGTCTGCCGTCCTCCAGCACCATGGACAGAAACAGTGTTCTGCTTGTTGCTGAAGCTTGTAAAACCATCTGCTGAATTGTGTTCATGTTGAAAAGAGGAGGTTGTTGTTCCCATAACATACTGTGAAGCAGCAGACATGCCTAACACAATAAATACTATTCAGATACCCTGAATGCCCCGGTTTGGATGGAAAAGTGTCAGCATTATTATTATGTTAAGTGTCGTGGACTTCGTGATGTACTTTCAGCTCTGCTTGACTCTGAGCCAATGTCTAACCTGCTAGAATAAATGGAAACACCTGTGTGAGGGCATGCACTGGAGGACTGTCACTGCCGTTCACCACCAGCTGCTGGTCATTTACAGTTTTCTCCCGACAAGCGAGCTGCACGCTACCTGTCTTAAGATGGGACCAAACCCCTTTTTCAAACATGCAAGTATTGGCTTCCTCTTCACTCAGTTCTACTGAAGTCAGGCTGCCAGTAATACTCAGGCGTTGATTTCCAGTTTTGTGATGATCTCCATCTGTCTTTAACAGATATAAAAGTCAGAGGTCATCGCTGAGCGATGACATCACTTCCTGTCTCAGTTCTGCCCTCAGTCTCCATTAACCAGTCTAATCTTTTCATCTTCCATTCATTATCTTCGATTGTTGACATTATTGTGTTACTATATGTCTTTTTCCATTTCCTCCTACTGCCTCTAAAAATGTCAAACTAGAAAAATTGCTCTTCATTCAAAAATGCAGGTGTGAATGTGAAGTGCTGAAAGCTTGCTGAACACTGCTGAAGACAAGCTTGAAAGAAATTGCTGAATTTTGCTGAAAAACACCTACAAACATTTCAGAACATGTGTCTCCACAGACTCTAAAAAGACCAGTCCTGATGAAAGTGTAGCTGTAGAAAACAGAAAAATAACCAAATATTTGCTTCAGTTGTTTTTGCTTTTGTAATAACTTAAAAAAAATATGACTTTGGCCATTATTTTAAGACGGTGATGATATGTAAAGCTCAACTGTAATAGTGTGTTCTCTGAGTCCAGCATAGATCAAGGAGCTGCCATTTGATTCCATCAGTTGTTTTTGAATAAAAAATAAATCATTATAACACTTGCAGTTTGGCAGACAAAAGGCAGGAAACTTCCAACTGCATCTCTCAGCCACCTTTAAGAGACTTAAGATTATGACCTTTATGGAGGAGGTGTTGGTAGAAAACCTTCATCATTTCTGTCTTTTGCAGTGTCAGCAAATATATGTATATTTGACTTGATCAAACTTCAAAAAACAAACAAGAGGAAGGTGAAATTTTAGGACAAGAACTGCTCTCAAACTGTTCAACACAGCAACTTTGGCTTTGTGTTGCAACCAGTGAAACCTTTTAGTGGTTGAGAAGGAAACGGCTTTAAATAAAAATAGACAGGATAGCTTTTATAGTAAATTATGATTTTAAGATCTCTTTAAAAAATACTGGAAAAGGCAGTGACATCACAGGTTCAAGCTCATCTCTTAAACAATAACCTCTACGAACAATTTCAGTCCGTTTTTTCCCCCGCCACAGCACAGAAATTGCCCTCCTTATAATTACAAATGACCTCGTAATGACAGCTGACTCCAGACTATTATCCATCCTCATCCTTCTTGACTTGAGCGCGACCCTCGATATCATCTCACACTCCATCCTCCATCTAACTAACACACTCCTAGACTGGTTTCACTCATATCTCCCTGGCCAAACTGAGTTCATCCAGTTGAAATCATACACCTCTCACACCCCCCTCTGGTGTTCCCCAGGGCTCTGTCCTTGGCCCTATCCTATTTATTATTTACCTCCTCTAACGTGGACTGATATTTTGTAAACATAATATTGATTTCCACTTTTACAACAACAAGCTCTACGATTCCTCCAAACCCACTTCCACCTTCCTACTCTCCTCCCTTTGTGCCTGCTTACAGGAAATTAAAGCCTGGTTCGCCTCAAACTTCCTCAAACTTCCTCAAACTCAGCATTGATCAAATTGAGGTAGTCCTCATTGGTCCACACCAAGTCCACCCTCTTCAAACATCCCAGCTTCATCCTCAACATAGACAACTACTCAGTTTCTCCCTTTCCTCAGACTAAGAGTCTGGGTGTCGTCCTCAGCAGCACCCTATCTACTATCTACTTCAGCCACTCTGCTCCCCACTCACTCCTAACAGAGCAGCAGTCCTGGTCCACTCTCTGGTCACTTCTTAACCTTGGCACAGTGCACTATTGTATTTACTGTCTGTGACGGTGACATAAAACATTTTTTTTTATTGTTTATTATGGGATACTTTAACTTGATTACATGGAGTGGACATGAAATCTGTCTATGCTTTCAGAAAACCCTGCAAATTATAAAAGTCATTATCTCGTAAGTTTTGTAGTGAATGATTTCACACATTCGCTGTAAGGTTTGTATTTTCGACTCCAGTGCAGATAGTGAAACATCTTATCTGCAGACGCCTCATGGCAGTAGACCTTTGCCCACGTCGACCACGGTCTCCAGAGTTCAGCTTTTGGCCTAAACTGGGCCATACCGGTTCTGGGGGGATTTTGTTGGCAATGACCCCTTTCATTGTTGCTCCAGTTGCTTGTTTTCCTGGCAGTGCTTCAAGATTTTTTTTCTTTCAGTCCTTCCCCACACCATCCTCTCCTGTATACGTTGTGTAACATATAACAGTACATAGGTCATAGCGATTTTCCACCGTTCACATTATTTTCCTGCCACAGCCAAGTTAAAATGAGACGGCAAATGAGTGGTGAACAAAACTGCAACTGCAGTCAAAACTTTTGCAGATCTGTGCAATTACAGTTTAGTGTAGACGTGGAACTTCAGGCATTAAGAACCTTAAAGAACCTGCTGGAGGAGAAATAGTCTACAGCTGCTTTCACAAATCTTTGCTGCACTTTTTTCCTCCGTGCATTTGCACGTTCTGAACTCTTCCTGGAGCCAGTTTCTGCTGGTCTTTCTTGTCTTTGCAGTATGTGGCAGCCAATCCAAACAGCTCAGCAGTTCAGATTTCATCCAATCTTGAGGCAGCAGCGCATGCACACCTCCTGACCAGCGTTTTACCAGCTTCTTTTTTATATATGGAAGAGTTTGTAGTGTAGCTGGAGTTCTTTGATTGAAATATTTGCTATAAAAGTTCCACTTGTGCTGGTTTGCACACATTCTTCGTCTCGCTCGCAACAAGCTGCTCTAAGTTTCACCTTGTGGGGATCATGGTAGACGTTTGCAGCTCCAGCCACAAACGTATCCTGACTTACGTTTTCCCTTTTGTTCTGCAGATTTCTTCAGCTTGAAAACAGATTTCACTGTTTTATGAGCA
Organism: Xenentodon cancila; assembly: GCA_014839995.1. NCBI lineage: Eukaryota > Metazoa > Chordata > Actinopteri > Beloniformes > Belonidae > Xenentodon > Xenentodon cancila. Next base: position 2,969,909 of record CM026215.1, on the reverse strand, counting down.
GCAGGATAAAAAACAGCTTCACATTACAGCCATGTAGAAAAATACTCGTAAGGAAGAGCGCCGGCCTCACGCCCAAACCATGACACCATTTCTTTTTTTCTAATAAATTGTGCTAAAGTTGTTGAGGAAACACCACAAACAGCCACTCTCTTGAGCTTGCATAACCAACCCAAATCAGCAGAGATTGTTTTCTCCCCTGTTCCTTAACATCAACTGAAGCTTCATCCTGAACCCTTATTCAGGTCACCTCTTTCTCCCCCAGATTGAATTTTCACAAATTCCGTTTACTGCTGAATAATTTAAACTAAGATCGTGGTATCATTGACTTATTCTAACCTATAATGGTAACTAATGTGACCATACAGTCATTCTGATCAAATCTGTCCAAACATGATTTCAGATGTTGCCATCGACAGGTTGCCAGAGCTGCACGGGTGACGCGATGGTCCCGGCGCAGGTCTAACAGTCCTTCGTTTCAGCTCTGGTAGCACTTCTTTGAAATGTTGTTGGCCAGTCTACTTTGTCAACTTAGAAGGGTCCCGAAACGATCTGAGGCAGATGTTGCTCGACTGGATGACCCTACTGCTGGAAGACGTAGAGCTAGAGGGAGAGGCAGAGTAGGTGACCCAGCAAGGCTCCTGCAATGGTCCTGAAATGGATCTGGTTCTCCACTGTCCTTACCTCTCTTGGACGCTCCTGTATGTCCTGTTTTTCCTGGGTAAGGCATTAAATCAGCCCTGTGTAAAGGCTTCTGCAGTCCACCTCTCGTGTTAACAACCGCTGACATTAAAATAAATGTTTGACACTGCAAACTGCAGGGATCCACATATGAAACAACTTCCTATGTAAAAGTATTGACTAGTTGCAGATTTAAATGTGCATACACAGATTTAAATGAATGGATCACAAACATTTGCAATAACGGCAACGGTCACAATAACAGACTCAAAACATTTGTTTAGTGGCTGTTCATTTACAGTCCAAGTTATACCGTACTGAACCCGTAAACCATCCACCAAACCGTGGTTGCAGCTGTTCGCTTTGTTTGTTTGTCCTCTAAATGTTTGTATATTAGATCCATGTGGTCATTTTAATTGTTTTATTTACCAAATTTATCTAGTTTGAACTTGTCTGAGTTGTGGATTTGTGTTGCTGTGTATTTTAAATGTCTGTATGAGATGAATATAATAGAATTGGTGGTGCAGAGGATTCGGGGAAGATTAATTTCATGAAACCTTTGTTTGTGCACCAAGAGACAAACTGTGTCGTAGGATCAATTACATATTCCAGTCCGCGACGTTGTGTAACCTATTAGTCAATTTTCCATCGACATGCAGGGACCAAGAGGGCAAAAAAGGATTTTCATTTTAGAAAAGATGGCTTTTTTTGCTGGGATATAGATAGATAAAAGGCTGATACCATGGCGTTGTGTGACTGTAAAGATATAAAGATGCAGCGGACCATCCGTTTCCATTTTGTCCTATCTTCTGCATACTCCTCAGTCACAACAACCAATTGCATACCCTTTTCCACACTCCACCAAGAGTACACCATTGTGTACTCTTCTACTATGTAAACTCCTACATATTTTTCATCTCTACTCCTGGCATCCTCACCGTTTCCCCCTATTTTCTTTTCATTTACACACTTTTATTCTGTTTTACTGTGGCCGAACTTCTTTCCTCTTCTCTCTAGTGCACATCTCCATCTCTCCAGGTTAACTTCTGCCTGCTCCCCACTCTTGCTGCAGATCACAGTGTCATCTGCAAACATCATAGTTCTTGGAGAATCCTGTCTAGTCTCATCTGTCAACCTTTCAGCTTGGTCTGTCATACCCGTTCATGTCACAAAAATCTCTCATGGATTGAATCTGGCACCCATCCCCATCACAGACATGTCTACCAATCATAACAGGTTGGGGGTGGACCTTTGATGACTCATACAGGAGCGTCCAAGAGCCACCATTCAAAACAATATGCAATATAAGTCTCATTTCAATTGCCATCTTTCACCAACACTACTCTTAATTAATTCACTTAGTTGATATGTTGATGAATAGTTATTACGTCGGTTGGCTTCATGTTTTCATTTAATTTATTACCATTGTGTTTTTTGTTTTTATTTTAAATAGGCTTCTGGGCGCGGGAGGTTGGAAAAATGATCGGCTTCGAGCACCCCACCATCCCGGTGCATCACCAGTATGTTGTAACGGCAACAGTACCAGAGGTGAAGGCTCTGAAGAAGGAGCTGGCTGTCATCAGGGATCTGGAGGGGTCTTATTACTTGCGTCAGGAGCGAGATGGTCTACTGTTTGGGCCCTATGAGAAGATGGAGAAGATGGTGCTACAGGACTCTTGGGTTCTGGATGGAGTACCTCCAGGTGTGTAAGAAATGGATTATCCATTCAGGATGCATAACTTCCTATTTCCTTTGTTGCTATCTTTCTCTGTCTGGTTGTTGTAGGTTTCGGAAAAGAGCTGTTTGAGTCGGACCTTGACAGAATAATGGAACATGTTGAGATGGCCATGGAGATGGTCCCTGTGCTAAAGAAAGCAGACATTATTAACATTGTGTCTGGACCAATCACATACACCCCTGATCTGCTGCCTATGGTCGGACCGTACCAGGGAGTCCGCAACTACTGGACCGCAATTGGCTTTGGGTGTGTGTTGAATTGTTTTTCATACTTTGAGGTAAAGACATATTCCATGACAGAGTCATGAAGTTGTCTGTTACTACTACTACTGTCATTTAGCAGACGCTTTTTTCCAAAGCAACGTACATCTGAGAGAACAACATAAACAAGTAATCAAATAGGAGGATGCAGCCTGGATCAGTGCTGGTCAGACTGCCGTGAGTCCAGTAGGACCCAGGTGCTGCCATGCGAGTGCTAATGGAGTTTTTTATTTTTGTTCCCTTCACCCTACTACATCCTACAAACAGTCCCTTTATTCAGCAAAACCTCGGTCTTAAATTCACCATCATAATATAATCTTGGCATAAATACATGCAGCTTTCTCAGTGCTGCGTCACGCAAAGAGCTGAACAAATCTTCTAACTCCTTCTGATGGGCAGAGAAGTTAAACTTCCAGATGTGAAGATGCTTCTTAAAGAGGTGAGTCTTTACCTTGCTCTTCAAAGTAGGTAAGAAGGTAGGCAGGAGCCGCTTGGCAGGAGCCGCTTGGCAGGAGCCGCTTGGCAGGAGCCGCTTGGCAGGAGCCGCTTGGCAGGAGCCTTGGGTCATAATTTTACACTTTTATTTGTTCTGTATAACAATGTGGTCAGAGTACAAAGCACATCACGTCAAACAGTTTATGGAAGAAATTAAAGGCACTTTATGAAATAATACCACTTCTTACCACGTGGAGGCAGCTTATAACAAGAAAATTTCAAACGAAGTGCACCTTTTGTGAGACAAAGAGGAATTACAAGATGCATCAGACTCTCCCCACTCAAGACAACAGTATTGTTGGGGTCCCTTGTCAACAGAGCAGATCTGTACGCCCCCATGTGGTTAGAAGTTGTACTCTTACACAGAGTATGTTTAAGATTTTTAGAAACATACCTATGTAGGAGAGGTAATAATCTTATCCCACGGATATCCATCCATCCATTTTCTTGCGAGAGGTAAGGGTGAACTCGGGACAGGCCACCCGGCCTATCACAGGGCTCCCATGGACACGATGCTCATGTTATGAATTCTATGTGATTTAACATCTTTTTATTTTAAAAAATAAATTACCAGGTTCAGAATTCAGAGGAGAATCAATACAATTTTAGGTTTTCTTCAGTATTAAAATGGGTCAGTGACAGTGTTTGTGCACATGACAAATAGTGACTGTTTAATTTTCTCCCAAACCCTGGTTAAAAGGCCCATAAATATACCTGAATTACTTACTTACTGGATTTCCTCGAATCAACACCTTCGCTGACCTGCCTGAGTTGTGATACGGATACAATCACAAAGTGTCAACCACCTTCGCTGAATCTCTGTTAAGAAATTTTAGGAAACTGCAGTTGTATATGGTTAATGATATTTAGGACTTGTACTTTATTTGTTCAGGTATGGAGTGATCCATGCTGGTGGCATCGGTAAGTTCCTGAGTGACTGGATTAGGAACAGAGAGCCCCCCTACGACCTGATTGAATGTGACCCCAACCGCTATGGCAGGTGGGCAGACGTACCTTTCATGTGTGCCAAAGCAAGAGAATCGTATGGCTTCAACAATGTGGGTAAGAAGAACAAGCAAGACGCCAGTGTTTCCAGCACTCATTGGACAAAAGCCGTCTGATATTAAGTCAATAAACCTCTTTGTGTTGATCTCGCCAGTCGGTTACCCCAAGGAGGAGCGATTTGCTGGCAGGCCAACCACTAGGACGAGTGGCGTTTATGAGCTGCTGAAAGACAAAGGATCCCACGGCTTTCATGCTGGTTGGGAACAACCTCACTGGTTCTACAAATCTGGAGATGACATTGGATATAAGTACGTTTTTGTTTTTTTAATCTCTGATGGTGCTGTGATTTGAGGAACGTCTTAAACTTTGGTTATGTAGCTTCTTTAAACGGACACATCAACATTCACTTGTTTGCCATCAACCCTAGAGTTTATCGACGTTATACAACGATCTCTTCTCTCTACTCGCAAAAACGTGGTTTGGCAAAGCTCTCCGCTAGCTTAGCTTAGCACAGTAGCTGGAAGTGGATTGCTACTTCTAGCGTAAACGACAAAAAAAGGAAAATTAGAACCAAGAATTTTAGTAACAGATGAATATCAGGAACTACATTTTCTCGAAGCAGCACTAACTGGGTGCAAAGAAAGTGCTACAACCTAAAGGGAGTGGTGGCCTAGTGGTTACAGTGGTGGGCTTGGGCGTGGCAAGTCAATCTCCACTGAGCCTGAATAAAAGGGGCGTGTCCCTAGCCAGCTGACAGGCCTGTTTGTTCCACCCATTTGGAATGTGCAGTATGAGGAGGAAGATGCTTGAAAAGCACTTTTAAAAAGAAAATCTATAGGGGGAGTTTGTCCAGTTCTTCTTATACGGTCTACGTTCTGACTGCATGTTACCTAGCAACAGTGCTTCTCTATTTGCCGAAATAAGGTTCCAGCACAACAAACTACAAGAACAATGGATGACAATTATACTGATGAGATACTTCTAATTAATAACTAAGTATTGAGCTGAAGAAGGGAAAGAGAAACAGAGGAGATGAGGGGCACCACAGTGGATCATGTTGGTGTCCCCCTGCAGCAGGTCTACAGCAGCAGATCCAGATGAAGCTGTGTTGAAGACCAGCTGCTCTAGTCTGGTCCTGCAGCTCTGACTACTGGCCCTGACACACTAAAGTTTACACCAACTAGATGCTTTTTACAAAATCTTAGCAAGAAACACATTGAAAGAAAAAAATAAACCAGCGACTCACGAATGAAATAACCATTGATTTGTGTTCTGCACTCAGACCCAGTTTCCAACGCACCAACTGGTTCGGACCCGTTGGCAGAGAGTGCAAACTGGTGATGGAGAAGGTGGGAGTGATTGACCTCACACCTTTTGGCAAGTTCACGGTGAAGGGGAAGGACTCGCACAAGCTGCTGGATCGGCTGCTTGCCAACACCATGCCAAAGGTGGAACATGTGTGACATAATCAATCAAACAGGAATGTTTGATTGATTGAAATTATAGGCTGGTGGTTCTAATGTGCATTAATGGAGCTGAGCATGACCACACCCCCTTCTCTGTGCCTTTTTAGGTGGGACAGACAAACATCAGCCACATGCTGACTCCTGCTGGGAACGTCTTTGCAGAGCTCACCATCACCCAGGTGGCACCAGGAGAGTTCTTGCTCATCACAGGTTCAGGATCAGAGCTGCATGACCTCCGGTGAGACACAGTTAATCATTGCATTGTGTCTTTGCACATTCAGTTACTACTATTTTAATAGATTTTCTGGACTTTGGTTTCCTATTGAATGTCTTTCTTCAGATTATTCAGTGCTGCTCAGTGGATTGCTCAAAGTACAACATCAATTAGTTTAAGACAAGCCAGAGGTGTCAATTAGAGCAGTAAGACATCAAACAGCAATGTCAGAGATCCATGAAGTGGCATTTGAAGCTTTGGAATTAGGTGTTTTGTAGAGAAATGTACCTTGGGATTTGTAGCTTTCCTGTTAAAGGCAGGGTAAGGGATTTTTCTGTGCGGCATCACCTCTGTTGGTATTTGAAAGAAAACATCAACAAAACATAAAGTCCTAGATCCTCCCTGCCCCTCCATCCAGAGCTCCATGAAGAAAGCACACTCCCCGATGAACTCTCCCAACCTTCACCCCCATGTTTGTTTCTAGTTTATAGATCCAGGCCTCTGAAAGGAGACAGTCAGTTTTATATTTTTTAACAGTGTACAATTCAATTTAAAAATACTTTATTAATCCCTGAAGGTAACTTCATTGATGAATTCATGAAAAGTGCAGCTCGTGTATGGTGAGGTGATATTAACAAATCTGACAAAAAGTGTTCTGGGTTAGAAACTGTGCAGAAGAGGCGTTTGATAGCTGACAACCCATCATATACAGTATGGAGGTGAGAGTCCTTCTGCACCAACCCACCCTGTTTACCCTCATTATCCATCACATGACTTTCAATAAAGGTCACTAAAGCCAGAAAATATTTAAAAAAGAAAAGAAAAAGAAATCATGCAGAATAGCTTACCCTACCTTTAATTTTCTTCTGCATTACACTGGTGCCTGGTTGCTAGTCCACATTTAGTCTTTACGTGTTGTTTTCCTATCTCAGACCTTTATTGAATAATCAATCATTGTTTTGCATGTGGTTGGCTTTATTTTTTGTTTGCGCTTTGGTGACAGAAATTAGATCTTTGAGACCATTTTGGTGACAAAGTTGCTGTCAGATTTGTCAGATTGTTTGCTTTGTTGGTGCATGTAGCGTATGATTCCCTGACACCCAATTATCACATAGTGTGAACACCACAACCACCTCAAGAGTCCTGATTCGAAAACAGCAGTAACTGTAGTCTGAACAGCGCAAAAACCTGCCAACTGCAGCTTCAGATTAAGCTTATATGTTAAAGGCTTTACGTTTTTACTTTAAATTGTTATTTGCCACCACAGATGCGTCAAAGTTTAAGTCATTGGAGATATATCTTTGTTTTTATTTATCAGCTGTACCTGAAATAGGATTTGGGAAATTGATATTCTCATGGATTCTCATTTTCAGATTTTGTGTCATCTGCACACAGCCAGGCCAGTGTTGAGGCTCGGATGGTGCCAAGTACTCTCTCACAGTCTGTTTAATACCACAGAAACCTAAAACCTCCCAGCAGCTGTTAACACAGCGGCCCTCCATTTGCTCCAGTTGGAAGGCAGCATATTCAAATATTAATCTCCAGACCTTCGCTGTCACAAACTTCTGACCAAATCCCAAAAGGTGGGATCTAGCGACCTCCAGTGGTCAAGTGAGGAGCACACATGCTTCATGTTGACGCAGTGTTTTTATTGTTTGTTTGTTTGTTTGTTTGTTTGTTTGTCTTTTTCCTCTGTGGATTTGACTCCGGTCAGGTGGATAGAAACAGAAGCTGCGGAGGGTGGACATGACGTGGACATCAAGAACGTAACAGAAGAGATTGGTGTCCTCGGTATTGCGGGACCAAACTCCCGGAAGGTTCTCCAGAAGCTGACAGATGAGGATATGAGTGACGGCGGGTTCAAATTTCTCCAGTGCAGGAGCATCGAGCTGGCTGGTATTTCTGTCCGGGCCATCAGGATCTCCTACACCGGTACACATGTCTGTTTTTGCTCCCGTTTGTTCCAGAGGAGCAGCTTCATAATTCAATAGGTGGACCAACTATAAAACTATATTTTGGCAAATTTCCTAAAAAACTTAAATTTGTCTTTTTCTTTTTTTTTTTTTATTATTTTTAATTTGCCCAAACTTTTGTTTAACAGACACAAGTGCCAAGGATGTGGTGTTCAGTGACTTCACTGATCAGCTTCAATTACAAAGTGTGAAAAAATAAATGTAGAATTTGATGAAGCAGAAAAGTCTTTCAGCATCTATAGTGCACTTACATCTGAAAAGATTCAGAGAATCTGAGGAAAGTTTTAAAGCAGGCATGTCCAATTCCCGTCCTCGAGGGACGCTGTCCAACATCAGAGTGTGATTTATTTATTTATTTTTTGGTGTGCAGGTGAGCTGGGCTGGGAGCTCTACATGGACCAGAAGAACATGGCTGCTGTGTACCAGGCCATGATGGACGCGGGGAAAGATGAGGGCATTGACAATTTTGGCACCTACAGCATGGCCTCGCTCAGACTGGAGAAGGGCTTCAGAGGCTGGGGGGCTGAGGTAAACGCACACACGCACGCTGCTTCAATTAGGCATAGAAGACCTTTTTCTTTACACTTTGATCCTGCCAAAGACTTAATAAACTTGTTTTGTTTTTTTTTACATTGGAGGACCAAATGTGCCTTGAGGTTTCACAGCTTCAGCCTTTTTTCGTTAATGAGATCTTGTTGGTGTTCACAGATGAACTGCGACACCAACCCTCTGGAGGCGGGACTGGATTACTTCATTAAACTGAACAAGGTAACTGAGTTTCTTTTACCAAACGGCCGGTCACATCTAAGTTCCTGTACGTTTTTCCTGTGCCGCTGGACATGAGTTTGCAACATGTGTCTGAGCAGCCTTCTGACTTTATCGGCAAAGCGGCACTTCAGGAGATCAAAGCTAAAGGCCTGAGGAGGAAGCTGTCGTACCTGTCCGTGGATACGGACGATATCGACCCTGAAGGCAACGAGACCATCTGGCACAATGGCAAGGTCAGAAATGATAAAGTCACAGGACTGTGTTCAGTTTGACTGGGATTTCGTTTTTGTGGTTGTTCTCACTTGCTTCTTTTCACCAGGTGGTGGGCAACACGACGTCTGGAGCCTACAGCTACAGCAGCCAGCAGAGCCTGGCGTTCGGGTACCTGCCGCTGGACCTGTGCTCTGTTGGACAGAAGGTGGAGGTGGAGCTGTTGGGGAAGAAGTACCCTGCATCGGTCATCCAGGAGCCCTTGGTCCTCACAGAGCCCACACGAACCCGGCTGCAGAAGAAAGCAAAAGCCAAAGCATAGGTTCTGACCATCCTCCACCAGCTTCTGACCAGCTGATGAATCCTACTGTGAAGAAGAAACAAGAGAAGGAGTGGAAAGACGAGCAAGTGGTCCATATGCTGAAGTGTTTGTGTCCGCAATTAAGGGGCCAGTTTAAGTAAAAAAAAAAAAAAAAAAGGCGTGTATATATATATATATATATATATATATATATATATATATATATATATATATATATATATATATATATATATATATATATATATATATATATATATTAAATATATACATACATAAGGTGAAAACAGATTGTAGAAATGCCACTTCAGGTCAAATGTGTTTCACCGCAAATATGTGACATTCATGTACTACAGTGTCTTTCCGTATTGGAGGAGTAATTGACTTTTTTAATTCCATGAATGTATGTTGAAGGTAAACAGGTCAATTGTACCATTTTGTTGGAAAAATAATTAACTTTCAAATAGAAAGGTGCCGTATCATATATGTTTTTTTGACTTTAGTGAAAAATCAGAAATAATTCTGCTGCATTTTTAACAGAAACCTGCTTTGAGACATTGACAAATGGAACAAAACATCAAACAACCAAAGTAAACTGAATATTTACAAAACTGTACAAATCTTTTTGTAAGTCTGTTTTGAGCTAAAGTAATTAAATGACAAATGTAATATACTGACGATGTCATTCACTGTGTTCCCATATGATTCAGTAGATATACGCAGAAACCAGAACCATTTTTGTCACATTCAGTGAATATCTGCTCTCGTCTGCCAGAAGCCCAACAAAACCGGTCCTAATTACCAACCCTGACTCCGTAGACTGGAGACAAAACAGGTTCATTGGCAGGTCTGGTCTACTCCCTCGCTACTTGAAGACAAATGAAGCAGATAAAAGTCCTTGAGTTGATATTAGGTCTTGAGTTTGAAGCAGTTGGCAGGTGTTTAACTGGAGCTGCCAATAAAAGTAAAGGAGAAGTCAATGCAAGTGAAGGCCATCGTTAACAAACCATAAATCTACGAAAGAGATGCGGAAATCTTAGGTGTGACCATATTAACAGTTTGGTTCATTTTTAAAAGGACAACACTGATGAGATCTACATCAAAAGATCTGGAAGAGCTCAGAAGACAACAACTGAAAAGCTTTGATTAGTAATAAAAAAAACATCAACAGAAGTACAACTATTCTGGAGAAAGGTGGAGCATCATTGTGAACATCTACCTGGAACTGAGGTTTTCATCAGTGACTTGGTCTTTCTGACATCAGTATTATTGTGTTTTTGTTTGTTTGTTTTTTTTCTCTTTTAATTAACTACCTCATACGTCACGTGAAACGCTCAGTTTCCAGGGATGTGATTGGCTGTTGCGGAGGCGGAGGTGTTTTCAATCTGCGGAACAGGGAAGTGAGTCCGGAGCTCGAGCGGAGTCACCGGGAGTCGGTCCACTTCGTGTCTTCACGTCTTCACGGTGACTCCGCGTCCCCGACTCTGCACTGCTGCCGCGCCTCGGACGACCGGGCCGGTTTGAAAATGACGGCTTCACGTCTCGGCTGTCCCTGGTTCTTCGGCGCGGTTTTGCTCCTCAACCTTCCCGCCGCTTCAGCGGCTCCGCGGCCGCACGTCGTCTTCGTCCTGGCTGATGACTACGGCTGGTACGACGTCGGCTACCACGGCTCCGAGATCAAAACCCCCAACCTGGACCGACTGTCAGCCAAAGGAGTCCGCCTGGAGAACTACTACGTCCAGCCGCTGTGCACCCCGTCCAGGAACCAGATCATGACCGGCAGGTACCAGGTGAGCCCCCCCAATGCCCCCCGGCACCGTTTACTGTTTAATATCCCTGGTTGGATACAGAAAATATCATTTTTGCTGCATATTGAAGGACTTTTATCATTTATTGGAGCCAACGTGACACTTATAATAAAGTATTTGTTTTGTGTGTTCCTGGGACCAGTTTGAGGATGTTTAAAAACACGCACAGAACCTTTTACACACTGGTTCTGGTGGTTGCAGGTAATGCTGAGGTCACCGTAACCCTTCAAGGCCTGAGATATGAAATAATCATCAGAAAATGTCTTTTTTATTTGAAGTGTCAACTATGTATTTAAAATAATAAAAAACGCCACCAATTTTGTCTTTTAACAGACTGTAAATCATTTTTCATTTTGAAAACATTTTGTTTATTCATTTGTTTTTGTTTTTTTTTAATTGTGTACAAACAATTTATTGTAATATCTTTTGATTATGGGGCTAGTACAGAGGCCTCAGAAGTTCATGTCTGAAATAAAAGTAAGCAAACGTTAAAAATATTTTTAAAATGCTCCTTCTCTTCAGCTGAGCACAAGCGCTCCAAACGAACCCGAGGATGGAAACGTTGTCAGTATTTTCCTTGTAGTGTCAAAGAAGGTCACGTGATAGTTCATGTGATATTCTCGTGATGGCTGTCATAACACACCTGCTGTGACATCATCATTTAAAGTTCACACAGGAAAACTAGATGTAAACCGTTTCTCATGGGGCCATGAGGACTCTCCCGTCATGTCCTGAGGAGGAGAGTCGGTGTTCAACCCTGTTGAGTCTCAACCGGAACAGACTGAGACCCAAAAGGCAACGTTTTATATCTGTTATCCCCCTACAGGATCAGGGTGGTTTTAGTTCTGCAAATGTGATCAAACAGGTTCCAAGTCATAACAAGTATTCTGTCAGCCAGGTCCAGGGCCAAGAATCCCCATCGGAGTTCTTCCATTATACTTCCCCTTAGTTGAGATGACGCCTCCAGAGGGGATGGGGGAAGGACGTGGCTGGAGCCCGCGGGCCCACCTGCATGCGTGCTTTTGACAGGAATCAAAGTCCAAAATATGAACCAGCAGGTTCACAAGTGAAATATTTCCAGCCGTAACGTCTCTAAAACCCAGGACCCATGCAAGAGGCTCCCTGGTTGAATTTTGTGGAAGCTGCTTCCTCAGATAGATACAAGGTCCAGTATTGAAAACACTTCCCAGTACTGCATAAATAAGCTTATTGGTGAGTTTTAGGTCTTTGCACAATAACAGTTGATGTTCTAGAAGCGAGCAGAAGTTACCCCACACTTCCTTGCAGGACGTCTGCTCCGAGTCTCCAGGTGGAGACGCAGAGCGACGTGAGTTGTTTGGCTGAGCTTGCTGTCTAGAAGCAGCATTATGTTGGTGACTCGTCGTTATTTTAGGCTGGGTTTTCCCACCAGGAATACTGCAACATGCTTGGTATGCAAGGCTGTGGTTTCCAGAGGCGGCGCGAATGTTGCTAGAAAAAACCTAAGCAACTTATTAAGTATTTAAGGATCCACCAGGTGGAAAAGCAGGAGTTTATCAAGTAAAAGGGAGAAAGGGGAAGCTGAAGTTTGCTCCTCAGAAATGAGGAAGCCACAGCAAGGCTGCAGAAGACAGCAGGAGGACGGTGGAAACGTTGGGTTTGAACTTCTGCAGGTTGCAAATACACCTCTGACATCTCCACACAGAATTAATGTTCCGTCTTAAGAATAAAAAAACATCTAAATATCTGAACTTGTCTGAAATGTCCACTGAGGTCAAACTGACTTCGAAGATAATTCACACAAGATAAGGGATTGTTTTTCTTTCCAGATGTTAAAAGTAACGTAAAAATGTGTAGAAATAATCTAAAGCCAGAAAACCACCAAACAAAACCCACATCAACAAATTCACCTACGATGGTTTCATGGAGGCTAAAATTGTTGCCATCAAATTAACTGCCAAGGATAAGAAATATTTGAAAGTAATAATGAGGGTTGAAATAAAAAATAAAAAAAAACTTTTGTTTTAACGTATTAATTAACTATAAATAAATTTGACTGGATAGATGCTCATCAGCTTGTGATGAAGTGCTCATAATAATAATAATAATAATAATAATAATAATAATAATAATAATAATAATAATAATAAAAACAACAACAAAGGGTTCCTCTTTCATTGTGAAGCTCTCACTCTGTCTGGGTATTAACTTCACCTTTATAACAAAGTTCCACTGAAAAACGTCTAATTTAGACGCTGATGGAAAGGAGAAGAAAAAGTCAAACCCGCCTGATTTTAGGATGTTTATTTTGAAACTTTTCTCTGCCACATGGACCGTTGGTTCCTCTTTGCGTCTTTCATGAAGCTTTATTCCAGTTTTCAACACCAGGAGGCGTTATTTCCTAACCATCTGCTGTCCTCTGACCCCTCAGATCCACACGGGTATGCAGCACCAGATCATCTGGCCCTGTCAGCCCTACTGCGTCCCGCTGGATGAGAAACTGCTGCCTGAGCTCATGAAGGAGGCGGGGTATGCCACACACATGGTGGGCAAGTGGCACCTGGGCATGTACAGGAAGGACTGCCTGCCCACGCGGCGGGGTTTCGACTCGTACTTTGGTTTGTATGTTGTTGAACAAACATCTGAGACAGTCAGTCTACAGTGAGAAACGTGGTTTGAGGGGCAGAAAAACTTTCAAGACTCGTTGCATTTAAAGAAGAAGAAAGTTTTGAGGTCTCGGGAAGTACTTACTCTGGGTTTTTTTTTTTTTAAGCCCAAGTGGTTTATTATAATTTATATTTATCATTATCAAGCAGAACATGGTAACTTCAAGAACTCCAAGCGTTCCCTCTGGTGTTCTACCGGCGCCCTCTGACTGACCGTGTCTCCCAGGTTACCTGCTGGGCAGTGAGGACTACTACAGTCACATCCGCTGCTATAAAGTGTCTCAGCTGAACGTGAATCGCTGTGCGCTGGACCTGAGGGACGGCGAGGAGCCCGCCACCGGATACACAGGAGCCTATTCCACCGAGGTGTTCAGCCAGAAAGCCGTCGACGTCATCAGAAAACACAACGCCAGCCAGGTGAAACGCGTCACATGTCCCCCACTGGAACCGTTCAGAGGTTTTTAACGGTTTTCACCATAACAAACCTTCACTGTACCATTATTGTGGCCAGTGGACTTAATTCACGTTATCAACATGCCTGAAGGAGCAACGTAAATGACTTCTGTTGCACGTTTTGTTGTGGAGATTTTAACTCCACCAAGCCGGAGCAGCTTGGCCTTGATGCGCTGGTTCAAACTCCGTCTCTGGTTTCTTCTTGCTTTTCGGACGCTGCCTCAGGCAAATTCAGCACCACAATAACTTACTTAAAACGCAACTAGGCCTTAAATGCAAGATGAGCCACATTATGAAAATGTGGGTGACCAGGTTTGGCGATGGCCGTAACCTTTTAATTTAATTAATTGGTAATCTATAAATAAAGGTAGTTAGTAACACACCCGACAGGCCACCCGCTTCACTCATCTATCACAGAGCCTTATTGGTTTTCCTTTTGTCTTTCTAGTCTTCCATATTCCATAAAACTTAGAGAAAAACAGTTTTTAACATGAGCAGCCTTAATCAGTATATCAGGTGGAATTATGGACTATTTTTATTTTGCTCCAAATTGTAAAATTAGTGAATACGTAACAGAGGATGGATGATTTACAAATGATTGTACAACTATTATTAAAGTTATATTATTAATTCTTTAATAGTAGAATTATTACAGATACTCTGTATGCAACAACCCTAGTCCCCAAAGAGACTACATTTTAATCAGTAAATTATAGTCTTTTCATAACCTGTAGTCACTTAATGTGAATCGGAGATATGGGAAGGACTTTCAGACTCGTTTGGAGTCGTATGACATCCACTTAAAAACAGAAAACAAAATATTTTCCAGATTTATCTAACCTCTATATGTTCTTCTTTGCAACCGCCAGCATTAAAGGTAGGGTAAGCCATTTCTGGATGACATTTCATCCGTTGATATTTAAACAGAACAAAGTCTCATCCAGCTGATAGCGGATGGCCGCTGCTCACTTGGAGTTAGACGTCCTGCAGATCACCTGCCCTACCTTTATCAGCCATGAGCAGCATGTCTTTCCCTGAAATAAATGGCATCCATTTAAAGAAATTCCTACAAACTGTCATTTCAAATACTTTAAAGGTTTGGTTTCAGAGCATATGAAATTCTTAACTTAATTCCTTTTGTGTTGTCCTCTCTCTTTCAGCCGCTCTTCCTCTATGTGGCGCTGCAGGCGGTGCACGCTCCCCTGCAGGTGCCCGAGCGCTACACGGCCCCGTACAGTTTCATCACGGACCACCAGCGCAGGGTTTACGCCGGCATGGTGTCGGCCATGGACGAGGCGGTGGGCAACATCAGCCTGGCTTTGCAGCAGGAGGGACTCTGGGACAACACGGTCCTCGTCTTCTCTACGGGTATGTCTACACTCGGATTCTCACTAAAACATGCGCTCTCTGTCCCAGCCCAGTTAAATGAAGTAAAGACACTGTTAATTCATTTATTTCAATGTTATGTCCCCTGTTTACTGTGAGATCATATTACACCCAAAACTGTGAGATGTGATGTTCAGATGAACAAGTCCGAGGACTGGAGCCTTTCTTTGTCGTCCTCTGAGTGGCCACTAGAGGGCAGCATTTATCTGGATTTATTACTAGTGGTATTACTGCTCTGTTCAGTCAGCCTCTAGACAGGCATTTGTTGATTAACAAAATCTGGCCTGTTTGAGGCTTCAGCCGCTGCATCTGGACACGTGCACGCCTGCAGCTTCCACCAGTGGAATATCTAATGATTTACATCTGAGGTAGGTAACGACTTTGAGGTCTATTTTTAGCCGCATTAGTGTTTTAAAGGGTAATTAGAAGGCAGGAACAATGCTGTGAAAGTGTGAGCGTTTTTATGTCCGTGTCTGAGTGCGGTAGGTGGTCTCGTTCGTTGTTCACCCACGGCTGTGGTTGGCCAGACCAGTGCCGGGCGGCCACTGGCTGCTGATCTGAAAATAAAGACTAAATATGATACAGAACCTTGTGTGACGTAACTAGAAATTAGTGAGTCAGAAGTGGCTCTGTAAGCAGTGTTTTTAGTCACACGTTCAAACTGTTGGGTGATTAACAGGAAATAAGGCCTGAACTTGCTCCCTTTGGATGAATCACTCACTGCAAACTAACTTCCTCACTGGGACTTTTCTGTGAGCAAATGAGCAAGCTGGCCGCGGCGAGCTGGAAACGACAGCAGAGGCCTGCAGAGCGCCAAAAGTCAGCTTGCAAACACATTAAGGAGCAGACGGTCTTTTCCAGAACGGTTTGGTAATCCAAACGGACCACTTCTTGGACTCGCCGGCCGCTTTTCTCCTGAAGGGGAGCCCTGCCTGGATGCGATTGGTCGAGCCTGTTTGTACTGGAACGACGCACTGGGATGATGACAGCCGCTGCAAGAGAATGTGTCTACCAGGGGAGACGCGTGCATGAGCGTTGTTTTAACGTACTAGATGGCTGGCTTTTGGCTGCTCTGGGGAAGAAAGTGTTTGTCCGTCGGTACCTGGTTCCACCGCGTCGATTCAAAACTGCAGTTTCTCAGCAGCTGAACACATTTCTGTGGCCTTTTTCTTCAGTATCAGTGTGCCGGCTCATCTTTAGAGAGAAAATGATGAACAGATGACCTTAGATAAGAGCTCAGTTTGAACTCCGGTCTTTGTCAATATGATTGACAGGCATTGTTGCATAGAAACAATTTAGATTTTATCTGTTAAGCCCAAAATGTTTGCAGACGTGTTTAATTTACTCTTCTTGCTGCTAATCACACAAAATCCTGTTAATAGGCACAATAGGAGGGTCATTTGTCTCCTTTTCTTCTAACATTTTTTTATTTTGTCATAAAAATATAAGTAAAGATCCGGTTCTGCAGAAGCAGAAGCCACGACCGTTCCTCCTTTTTGCTTGTAATGACAAAACTTTACACACAATTAGTGGTCAACTTGTTGTTGTTCTTGCTCTTGTTGAGATTCCTGCACAGACTCTTTTTATACCCAATAAAAACTTTCCATAACTGGGCTGTAATATCGGCGCAGTCAAACGACCCCGCAGTAGGGATCCTGTCCTCGCTTCTGCATCGCCGTTCAGATCGGTTGGCTTTAGAATGACGTTTACAGCTTCAGATGAGGATGGGAGACACAACCAGAACTCCTTACAGGTGGTCCTTCAGATGTGAGAAAACACTGACTGCACAGATGAAGCGTCCTGAGTTTAACAAATGTTATCCGTGGGCCGGTGTGGCTGTGAACCTGCTTGGACACAGATGTATTTACAGATGTTTACAGATGTGTTTGTAAATGTGGTCAGTTTAATAACCGTACGTTCTTCTCATTATCACTTTCTCTCTTTTGCTTCTGTGACAGATAACGGTGGCCAGACGCTGACTGGTGGCAGCAACTGGCCACTCCGGGGGAGGAAGTGGTCGCTGTGGGAAGGCGGTGTGCGGGGAGTCGGGTTTGTCGCCAGCCCGCTGCTGGAAAAGCCCGGGACCGTCAACCGTGAGCTCATGCACGTCTCGGACTGGCTGCCGACTCTTGTGAGCCTGGCAGGAGGGAGCACCAACGGCACAAAGCCGCTGGACGGGTTCGACATGTGGAGCACGATCAGGTGAGCCGCGCTGTTGGTGCGGAGCAGATGTGGAGCTCCCAGCTGATGGCGTTGCAGCAGGTGGCCTTTGACCCTGGTTTCTTGTGTGAGTGATAGCAGCTCTGGAGTCTGACAGCCTGCCCTCTCCATGTACCGCTGTCTGATCCTTCCTCTGTGCACTATCGCAGCAGCTCTCCAGGTCCGCCTTCCTGACCCAGCGTCTTTTTCTTGTGGGAGCCCCTTTTCCTTCAATAAGCCCTTTGTTACCGTGGCAATGGGAGCAAAAGGGAAGGAAATTCCATCAGTCATTCTCCCACAAGTCTGTGCTCCTTTCATCCCAGATTTTTCCTCTCTGCCTGTGATGTCCTGCAATTAGATGAGCTAATTAGTTTTGCAGCAAATCTTTTTATGCAGAAATGTAGCTAATCTGCTGTAATTCTTTTAAATCTGATTTAAATTAAATCACTTGATTTGGCTAAATGTTTGTACTTTTGGAAGTTTGCAAAGAAGCTGTTTGAGCCGATGTGCTGCATGAAGGTCTCTGAGCCGATGTGCTGCGTGAAGGTCTCTGAGCTGATGTGCTGCATGAAGGTGTCTGAGAGCTGATGTGCTGCATGAAGGTCTCTGAGCCGATGTGCTGCATGAAGGTCTCTGAGCCGATGTGCTGCATGAAGGTCTCTGAGAGCTGATGTGCTGCATGAAGGTCTCTGAGAGCTGATGTGCTGCATGAAGGTCTCTGAGAGCTGATGTGCTGCATGAAGGTGTCTGAGAGCTGATGTGCTGCATGAAGGTCTCTGAGAGCTGATGTGCTGCATGAAGGTGTCTGAGAGCTGATGTGCTGCATGAAGGTGTCTGAGAGCTGATGTGCTGCATGAAGGTGTCTGAGAGCTGATGTGCTGCATGAAGGTGTCTGAGAGTCGATGTGCTGCATGAAGGTCTCTGAGAGCTGATGTGCTGCATGAAGGTCTCTGAGCTGATGTGCTGCGTGAAGGTCTCTGAGCTGATGTGCTGCGTGAAGGTCTCTGAGAGCCGATGTGCTGCATGAAGGTCTCTGAGAGCTGATGTGCTGCGTGAAGGTCTCTGAGAGCTGATGTGCTGCGTGAAGGTCTCTGAGAGCCGATGTGCTGCGTGAAGGTCTCTGAGAGCCGATGTGCTGCGTGAAGGTCTCTGAGAGCCGATGTGCTGCGTGAAGGTCTCTGAGAGCTGATGTGCTGCATGAAGGTCTCTGAGCCGATGTGCTGCATGAAGGTCTCTGAGAGCTGATGTGCTGCATGAAGGTCTCTGAGAGCTGATGTGCTGCATGAAGGTCTCTGAGAGCTGATGTGCTGCATGAAGGTGTCTGAGAGCTGATGTGCTGCATGAAGGTGTCTGAGAGCTGATGTGCTGCATGAAGGTGTCTGAGAGCTGATGTGCTGCATGAAGGTGTCTGAGAGCTGATGTGCTGCATGAAGGTGTCTGAGAGCTGATGTGCTGCATGAAGGTGTCTGAGAGTCGATGTGCTGCATGAAGGTCTCTGAGAGCTGATGTGCTGCATGAAGGTCTCTGAGAGCTGATGTGCTGCATGAAGGTCTCTGAGCTGATGTGCTGCGTGAAGGTCTCTGAGAGCTGATGTGCTGCGTGAAGGTCTCTGAGAGCCGATGTGCTGCGTGAAGGTCTCTGAGAGCCGATGTGCTGCGTGAAGGTGTCTGAGAGCCGATGTGCTGCGTGAAGGTGTCTGAGAGCCGATGTGCTGCGTGAAGGTGTCTGAGAGCCGATGTGCTGCGTGAAGGTGTCTGAGAGCCGATGTGCTGCGTGAAGGTGTCTGAGAGCCGATGTGCTGCGTGAAGGTGTTCAGATACAGAGTACAGATGTTCTCTTTCTTTGCATGTTTGGGTCACACGAGCTGTCACCGAGTCCTGTTTGACTGACACATATTTGTAAACTAAATGTGGACACAGGCAAGGAGGAGAAATTGAGGGCTGCAGCAGAGCCCCAGTAGAAAATCAAGGCTTAGCCCGGACCGCAAACTACCAGTCACAGCCTCCACTTGACTCGATTGGCTGGTGCACGTCAGCTGACCGCCGGCTGCTGGCATTGCCATGTGAGCTCTAAAACAATGCAGGGACACAGGCCGGCGTTTGTGTGCTGCGTTACAGGTCCACTCTGCTGTAATTGGCTCACCAAGTCAACAGAAAACGGCACCCTGACAGGGTGAAAACCAAATGACGGCTCAGAGCAGCAGAGTTATTTTAGTTGTATTATCCAATGTATAGTCGGTGCGTTCTCCCTCTGTGGTGAAGTGCGGTCAGAGCCTGGCGGACGGCCGCCAGCTGGTTCAGATTTACACATCCCAGCGGGTTTCACAGTGCATGAGTCAGACATGGCGGTTTGTGTGTGTAGATTCTGTATCCATATGTTTAACAGAAACATTGCTTTTATGTTACAGCAAAGGTTTGGCCTCACCCAGACTGGAGCTGCTGCACAACATCGACGCTCTGTATAACGACATCGCTCCATGTAAGTTCACGCTCTCCCACACCGAATAATTATTCTCAGTCTAGCCGGTAATTGTTTTAGTGGGAACTCATTTGTTGTACGCGGTGTGCTTCATGACATTTAAGTTCTAAATAAGTAGTTTGCACTAAGCTGTGTGACTGTAGAAACAAAGTGCTGCATAAAAGTGCGTAAATATAGTAAGAACCGTTGTACGAGTGTTCATATGAAAGGGAAACGCACTGCAAAGTGCTCTGCAGAACCTAAAGTGGTATATCAGAGTAAATTATTTCCAATCTTTGAGTCTCAGATGAGCCCTTTGGTGTGATTCTGTCGAGTAACACGAGTTAAGTCTCTGCAGGCGATATGAACCGAAACTCACAGCAACAGCTCCGATATCCGAGGTGGAGAAACGCTCCTTCACAGTACATGTCCGGGAGTACACCGTCGCATGTGAAAAAGTGGCCTTACCGTGTTAGCTTCCAGTCATTTTATTTGAATCTTTGGCACATCTGTACACCCGCATAACTCCGAAAGGCCGTAATATTTCTGACCAAAAACTAGAATGAGTGCTTTTTTTAAAAAAACAATGATTTTGAAGGAGGCAGAGCTCATTGAACAGCAGCCCAGTTGTCCTCAATTACCGGCTGACTCCTCGGATTCTTGTAGGAATGTGCGCTGACTTGAGATGTTGACCGTATAAGGAAATTCTGCTTTATTTTTATGTAAGACAGTCGGAGATCTTTGCAAATCCCAATTCACATTTGATATAGAGTCTCTGTTATTACATGTCCACCCCATTTTCTTTTCCAACATCTGGTCACGTTAAAGATGATACGGTCATAGAACCGTAGATAAGTCTGGGAACATGGAAAAACCGAATCATGCCCCCTTGAACAATAATGCAGTCCCTCCTCCTTTGCTCTTCCCACTCTGTCTGCAACCTCGTTCTGCTTGTAGTGTCTGAAACGTTTGTGTGTGTTGGAGTCGCACATTTATTTCTGCAGCCATTCATTTGCGAAATGTATGATTCCCAGTATTCCCAGTGCCCATGACAGTCTGTGGAATAAATTTCCTGTTTTCCGTTTTGCTCCTGTCCCACATCATCAATGTGTCCTGCTCATCTGATCTGTAAAATATCCATCCATCCATTAACATCCGCTCATCTGATTGGGGTTGCAGGAGCAGCCGCCTCACTTCCCGATGAGGAGGAGGCGAGGCTCTACTCCGAGCTCCTCCCCAGATGACTGAACTTGTTGCCCTGTGGCTCATTTCAGCCGCTTGTATTGACAATCTTGTTCTTTGAATTAATTTGGAGATGAATCGCAGCAGAACTCGATGTCCCTAACCCAAACAACAACTACCGGGACCCCATCCTGGAGCCAGGCCTGGGGGAGGGTCTCGGCGAGCGCCTGGTGGCCTGGTTTTCACCCATGCGGTCCAGACTTGGTCTGAACAAGCCACATGAGTTTGCCCCCCCCCCCCGTGGCCTCCCATGTGGGTCGGATGCTGGGGGATTTGGAAAACAAACGAAGGCGTGGGCATCGGCCCATGATTAGTATATGCATCAGTTTTCTGAGTGTAGCACAGTTCACATAAATTAAAAATCTCGTCTTTATTGATACGATTTATTTGCAGATTTATGTTACAGACAAAGCATTACGTTAATATCAGCATCGCCATTAACTGCCACGTTCAGCCCGATGAAGATTAAGTCTCCCAGCGCCACTGTTGTTGTGTCCAACATGGATTGACAGGTTGTGAACTGGACTCCGGCGCTCCAGAGGTTCTACTAAACACGCATGTGCAGGAATACCTGCACAGACCCATCCAGACTCACCTGCTGCCAGTGGCAGCGGTCCGACAAAGCCCGAGATGATGGAACCCTCATGTTGCCGCTCCCCCTCTTCTTCCTCTTCTGTGTTCAGGATATGTTTTTCTGTCTTTTTTGCTTTTGTAAACCTGCTGTTTTCCCTTTTCCCAGCGTGGTCATGAGTATCAAAGGCTTATTGTTTGAGCCTGAATTCAAACACCAGACGCAGGTCAAAGCGGGCCGGCACCTAAGAATAGCATGTTACATAACAGTCGACTAAACCCGTTGAAATATTCCAAATCACGTTCGCTTTTGAGTGTTTGACAGTTCGACTGAATAATGACTGCGTGCGACGATGTCACTGGATGTCTGGGTTTGCTTTTTAACAGGAGGGCTCATGTTTTAGAGCGTTTCCATGCTTTCATTTAACGATTTCTGTAAAGCTTTTAATGGAGAGTTTAATAGTTGTTCCTACTAAACGTTCCTATGTCGGTGCTGTGATGAGTCCGAACGCCGAAGCTTAAGTTCTGCTGTGTCATTGTTGGAACCCTGAGCTCGTTTACGGGGTAGGTGGCGTGCTTGTTGTTCGAACGCCGACTGAAGAGAAGTTTCCAGGAAATCGTTTTACTGACAACGCATTTGGGACGCAGCAGGCTGGACCGATCTGAGAGGACGATGTGTTTGTCTTGATTTAGACAACTACAGTTGGGTCCAGAAGTGTTTAGGAAATGGCAGAATTGTTATGATTTTTGTGTTTCGTACGCCACCACAATGGACTTGAAATAAAACAAATAAGAGGTCTGGAGTCGATATCAGATACCGAGTTGGTATGTGGCAGCTGTTTGACTGGAGCTACCAACATGAAGTCCAAGGAGGCCTCGGTGCAAGTGAAGGAGGTCATTCCAAACAAACAACGTCAATTTATAAGAGAGGGAGAGAAGGAGGTAAAACTCCAGCTGTGGCCAAACCAACAGTTCGGCACATTCTTAAAAACAAAAGAAAAAGAAAACGGGTGAGCTCAGCAACACGGAAATGCCTGGAAGACCACAGATGACAGCTGAAGTGGATTGTTTACTTGATGAAGAAGAAGAATCCCTTCAGAACATCAGCAGAAGTCAAGAATCTGGAGACGGTCGATGTGTCATTGTCAACATCTACAACCAAGAGATGCCTGTGTGAGAAAATACAGTTTACAAGGTGGAAAACTGAATCTTCTTCAAGTTGGTGGTCTGGTCTCAACCCAACAGACCAGCTTGTCAGTCATGGAAGGCAGAACGACCCGGAAACGAGCAGCAGCTGAAGGTGGCTGCAGTGAACATCTGATGAAGCGTCTCCAGGGAAGAAACTTCGTCCATGAGCTCCAAACTTCAGGCTGTTGTTGACTGCAAAGGCAGTTCATCCATCCATCTGTTCGTCCATCCATTTGTTTGTCCATCCATCTGTTCGTCCATCCATCCATCTGTTCGTCCATCCATTTGTTCGTCCGTCCGTCCATCCATCTGTTCGTCCGTCCATCTGTTCATCAGGTTTTGGGTCACAGGGACCTGCTGGAGTCTGTCTCAGCTCTTTCAGTGGAAGGTCACACCATCACAAAAAATCCAAAAAGAAAAAAACGAAACAAAACATGTGCTCTTACTTCGATGTATGATCTTAAAATCACCACTTTTGACTGACATTTCCATGTTTTTGGATTGTGGGAGGAGGCTGAGGTACCTTCAGAAAACCTGGAAACTCCACACAGAGACTCGGGAAGGGAGGTGAACCAGGAACCTTCATGGTGAGAAGCAGCGGTGCTGACCACCAAGCCACCGAGTGCCTGAGTTCCATCCAAGTGTTAAATGAATTTATTTTTACTTTTAATCCATTGAGGCAGTGTACAGGCAACGTCCTATTTAAAAAAGGATAAAAAGCTTGTTGTGATTGTCCAGAAACGACGGTATTAGTGGCTCGGTGCCTGGACGGCTGCACCTTATTCAGGAGTTCATCTTTTTATTTTTATTTTACTGAATTTTCCCAGTACAGTAGTTTTCTCCTCA
Source organism: Xenentodon cancila (assembly GCA_014839995.1). Taxonomy (NCBI): domain Eukaryota; kingdom Metazoa; phylum Chordata; class Actinopteri; order Beloniformes; family Belonidae; genus Xenentodon; species Xenentodon cancila. Next base: position 2,945,989 of record CM026215.1, on the reverse strand, counting down.
TGTTTTATAATTTGACAATCTGACATGAAGTTCAAGAGTATTAATTCAGCTTTTCTGGTCTCGTTCTCTTTAAGTTTTTTTTCCTGACAAAGTTCATATACATCACAGTTCCTGCAGACTTCACGTGGGGTTTAACTGTACGGCACTGCCAGAAACTTTATTCCCTCCACCTCTAATTCCAAATTCAAAGCCACCTGCTCAGAATTACAGAGATCTGTGTTTACTTCAGGCCCTGGGATGGATGCCTAGAGAATCTGCGGGTATTAGACTCTCCTGGCGAAGCAGGTGAGGCAGCTGCAGACGTAGTCACGGTTACCACAGCAGGACGCCGCCGTTTGAAGGTGGAGCAGAATCCGGTTCTGTCAAGCTGGTTAGTCAGTCCGATGTGTGGGAAAAATGCCTGGTGCATGACTTGTTTATGTGAACGCCATAGTTTTGTAGCTTTAAACTGCGATAATTGTAACCGCCTGTGATGAAAGAAAACGCACGGCAGTGTTTTGGTTTGTGCCGAGTCTCGTCTGTGACTCCAACTGCTGGGAATCTAGTTGGACATCTCTGGAGTACGTTGAGCACCAACACCGCGGCGTCTCCTTGTGCATTAATGCAGCGCTGGTTTCTGGATGCTTCGTGAAATCACGGAGCAGAAAATGTTTCTTGGGAAAGGAGATTTTTAAGTACAGACGTTGCACTGGTAGCTGGACTGCCGGTAGATCGGAGTATGAGATGCTGTGCTGGCAAACGGCCGTCTGAATATTTACTCAGAGTGAAAAATGATATGTAGTTACAAGCTTTCCTTGGAGATGCTGTTGGAGTAAAACTCCTAAGCCGGGGTGAACCAGAGCACTGTGGCAACCCCCTGTCGACCGGGTCGCCTAACATGCACGTAAATACCAGGTGTGAACAGCCGGGTCTGGGCTTCCCGATGGTCCCGAGTGCTCTGAAAAGGCCTTTTAAGAAAGCGAGTCTTGTTCTTCGTCAGTGGCTCCGCTAGTCTAGAATTCTGGCGGTTTTTGTGACCCTGCTGGCAGAAACATTTTTGGCCAAATCAAGACAATTTGACCAGATTTTAGGAATATTTAGTTTATTTCTAGAGTGGCTGTTTTTGCAGTGTGAAATATTTTCAGCCCAGTATGGGGAAACAAAAGTCCACATTTCATACAAGCGACTATATTACTTATTGATAATAAATCAGAGCAGCAGGTGCTGTAGAAGGCGTTCAACACTGTAACTTTACCTGGGTTCTCCAGCGTTCTCCAGCGTTCTCCAGCGTTCTCTACGCTGCGGATCTACATCTTTGTACCACTCACACAAACGGGGGCTTTAGTGTCCAGGACAGATGATGCTTTCCTGTCGGAGGACTCGCCTGACTGGCCCGCTGATCCACGGCGACCCAGTCCGCCCAGATCTTCTTTTTCCAGGTGCGACTGTCCCGACCATTAAGGGCTAGCATGTTGCTAATGAATGCTGCGGCTGAAGTTTAGGGACGATGAAGACGGATCTCCGACCTCAGTGACCCTCATGAATTCAAAGAGGTTTTCTGAAGCAGGACTGTGATGCATCCTGCAGGAGGAGCAAGTTGTGTACTTGTTCGACCTCGTGTTGCTGTAAACTCTACGCGAGGGCGCGCCGATCTGAGTAGTCGCGCTTCTCCCGCCCTGGTGACATGAGGCGGATTTGTTTCTTAAGTATTTAAAAGCCGGATTTATGCACGAGCTTCTTCTTAATCTTTTTTGCAGATTAAGAAGAAAGAAGTATTAGTGTTGCTGGATGTGCAACATCTGGCTTGACTAATGCATTGTCCCATTTGCGCCGGTACAGAACGTACCAAAGCAGTCCCAGCAGCGTCTTCTGCGTCTGTTGGTACCAGATCCAGAGGAAGCAGACTAATTATTACTAATTGATGATTATGATCGCTGGCCAGGCTAGAAAAACCAAGAAAAATGCTCCACATGGCTTTTTTTTTAATGATAATTTACACATCCTGACCCAGTAGTGCTCAAATTACCCTGAAAGAATACTTGTGGTAATTCCTGTCTAAATCCTTCAGGAGTTAAAAGGATATGAAATATCTGTTGCGTTACAAGCGGTCCTCGTTATGTTTTATGTTCGAATCTTTATTATCGACCACCAAACAGAATTCTTGTGTTTCTTTAAAGCTGAGCCAGCTTCTCTTTTTCCTCCTGGCTTCTTTGAGTTTCTTCATTTAATTAGCTGGAAGACTTTTTTTTTTTTTTTTTTTTTTTTTTTTTCACACTTTTCTTTGAAAACCGCTCTTCCCTGTGTGAGCAGAGCGATCCCGACTAAATGAGGGGTCACCGAGGGGATCCTGAACCCATCGTTTGTTCAGAGAGAAATCGTGGACCTGACCCAGGACTTAATTCACCTCAAAATGTCCCCCTCGGGTTTCTCTGTTCTCTTTCTAGAACGGTCTGCTTGTGGAGAGTTTATCCCCACTGGCCCTCCCCCTCCGCCCTCCTTCCTCCTCCCTCCTTCCTCCTCCCTCCTCAGCCCACTTGTGGACGTCTTGCTGTGGATCCAGATGAGCAGAGGCTGCTTTGAGGTGCTCTCTTCCTCCACTCGTGGGCAGGACGGGTGTCAAACATGGGCGTGTACTTACTAATATAACGGCACTCAGACCTAATTGCCTCACACAGTGTTTGCAGTGAGTCTGCAGTTCAGGGACACATCTTCATGAAACATCAAGCCTGCAGCCTGCAGGAGCAGTGAATATGGCTGCATGTCATTTGTGCAACGATGAGTGGAGAGTTGAATGTCAAAGCTTCATCGTGCGGTTTTAAAACGCTGAGGATGGAAATGTTTTAACTCTCCAGTCATGTCGCTGTGGTGGAGGCGGCACTGCTAAACAAGCTCTGATGGGAGCGCAGGCTTTGTGTGGTGCAGATTTGTCTTTTATGTAAAGAATGTGAGGAAGTAGTTGTTTTTGACAGCACTAGGAGGCGAAATCACGAGCAAATCTGTCTAATCAGGACCACATTGTAGGGGTCAACAATGGCACGAAGCAGAGAAAACTCTCAAGGCCAGATCTCTTTGGTTTTTTTGGGAAACGTAGACATGTGTGCTCGCTTCTGGGAGACATTTTCCATGAGAGCAGGAATAACTCATGGCAGAAGTTTCTGGACACCACTGGAACAAGGATAAATAGTTTACTTTTGCTTTATAAAACCAGTGGAGTGACGCCAACTGGTAACTGTTACCGTCGTTGGTTCCTGCATCTGCATCAGTGGACTAACGGGGAGTTACTCGGTGAGCTGGGCAGGCGGGAAAGACCGGCGCTGAGTGAACCGCATCACCTCCAGAGCCGGCAAATTCCTCCTCCCGGGTCTCACATGTTTGAGGACGTTCACACATAAAATATAGTGTGTGTGTGTGTGTGTGCGTCCTCTTCAACAGAACTAGTGGTTTCAATTGGTCTTATTTGTTTTAACTGCTCATTTAATGTTTTACTGCGGATTTTATACCACAAAAGGGCTTTTTCCCGGATATATATATTTATTTTAACACCTTTATTTGATCGACTCAGTGACTCCGACATGCAGTAAAACGTGGTGCCGGCGGACCTTCTTGTGCAGGCTGCATGGACCTCCACACAGGGCGCTTTGTGTCCAGAGGAGGCTTCGTATCACCTTGATCAGCGATTTCTAGTGTTTTTAAGGTGAAAGATCTGCCTGATCAGCTCTGTTCTCTCCTCTCTGCAGGTCCTGGCACGCAGCAGCAGATAACTTTGGCTCGGGGCTTCGGCAGGGACTTGTGGGCCAACTCCAGCTTCAATGTGTCCATTCACGCCGCCATTCGATCCTCCAATTGGAAGCTGCTGACGGGCTACCCAGGTCAGGATCCCCTCCACCTGTAATGACTTGTTTAGTCTAAGCGAGAAGACAAGAGTCGGACGCATGTGTGCATACATGTGTTTCTCATCTGTGGGCTCAAATCCTTTGTAAGCATCGATAACCCGTGTTTTAGTCAGAGTAATGTTCAGATACAGCCAGGCATCACCAAATTGTGATCATTTACAATAGATTGTAACTAAACTACCAAAAATTAAAATAAAACCGGAAAACGGCCACATCAGGACATTGACCGTTTGATTCACCAGTCACGTATTGATGTGTCCTTCCGGAGCCTTTATGGGACGAACGACGTCCCTGTAGTAGCAGAGGTACTCGGGTTGGAACAGGAACCACCTGGCGTGGGCCTTTGTTGGATCTCACGTTCAGCATTCTCACGTGAACATAAATCACGTGACCACATCTCAGTTGAACCGGAGACATTTTGAGTCCATTTGGTCAAGTTGAAGATGAGAAGAACCAACCGATGGACCGGTGAGTTGGTTCAGGCCTTGTTGGTGCGTTACGCCAATGAAGAGGTCCAGAGCGGGGTTTTCTTTCAATCTGAATCGCTACCACTTTGGTTTTTGTTAAAAAACAAACGAAATAAAAATCTGTTAAAAAGGAAAGTTGGCCTTCAGAGGGAGGAGCTCACAACAGACGTGGTATAAACTTGGTTGGTGCTCATGTAATGACACTTGGAGAGCCTGAAAGCCGAGTATATTACAGTTGAAATCTATTGAAAGTTTCACGTTTGATAATATGGGAGCTTTACTTTTAGTGCATCAGTTCTTGAATTATAAATGACAGATTCTCTTCATTCGTGTCCACATGACTTCCTCCAGGCTGTGACGTTTGGTTTCCTCGACCCAGCCACAACGGCTCCGAGTCCGGCTCCGAGTCCGGCTCCTCTAAGGTGGACCCGCTGAAACCCGTCATGCTGTTTGACATAGAAAACGATCCGGAGGAGAGGAACGAAGTGTCTGAGAAGTTCCCCGCGGTAGTCGACTATCTCCTCAACAGACTCCAGCACCACCAGAAAACTGCTTTGCCCATAAACTTCCCCAAAGATGATCCCAGATGTGATCCGGCTCCCACTGGAGTCTGGGGGCCCTGGGCTTAGAGGGAGAGCACGGTGACACTGGGAACGTTTTTCTGGTTTGTTTACTGTGAAGAATTACATCAGGGAATATTTTCTTTTTAAAGTTTTGCTGTTTTTCCAACTTTCCACTTTATTTAGCGTCGATTCTTCCCAATTGTGATTATGAAGATTCTCAAATTTTAAAAAACTTGGGTTTTATTTTTGTGAAGAAATCGTGGCACTTTATCAACCTTTTATCATTATTATCATTTTGCACTTCATTCATCTGCTGTTTTGCTGAGTTTATTTCACAAACCACTCAGACGTATTTGGCATATTTGTCTTTGCAGATTTTCATTAATGGTGTGTTTTTAAATAAGAGTTCATTTTACTTTTTATTTTTTATTTTTTTAACAGTTTGATGGCGGATGTGAAGTTGCACACAATATTTCTAGCCAGATGTCTACTTTTAAAAACTGCATTAATCAATATTTTTATTCAAAAAATTGATCAAGTAATTTTACATAATAAAAAAACTGCTTTGTGTGATGAAAACAAGGTAAACATCTCAATATAGTTTAATTTATTTGTTTTGCCTTTTTGTGATCAGTACTTTTCATGTCATTTTAGTTTTTTGTAAACTTAAACATCGTAAAACTGCAGGTTGATTGAAAACTTCCAAACACAAACTTAGTGAAAGACCAAGATGCAAGGAAAGTGGCCTCTCCTCAGCAAGCCTGCGGATGACATCACGAGGGGAGTGCTGTCCAGTTCCTGTTGTTTTCTAGCAACAGCTGTGCTGATGACTTCCTCAGTAAACTGTGAAAGAACTCATGTAAATGTCCAAAAGCAGCAGCGACCCAGAGGGATGCACAGTTTCCACGCTTGTCCCTGGAACGGCGCTGCCGACCAGCTGCTCCGCGGTTCCGACTGGCAGCAAAACCCTGCTGGAGAACTGTTCTGAGATAAAGACGGAGAGAACGTCTTTAGAAAGTCTCAGGAACCAGCCTGCGTTTCCTCTCCTTCATTTGAGATTCACTGGCAGATTGAATTCTGTGCAAGGCATCATGGGAAAAATGATTTCCTGCTCTGCATAAAACAAGTTAACATAATTCCGCCTTCGCGTCCATTTATTTTTCTTTCATGTCCGCTGGCTGTAGCTTGGCCGACAACTTGGCCCCGGTTTTTACTCTTGGTCCGGCTGCGAGGTTCAGGTTGACACCACTGTGCTGGAGGCGTCCGGACGTGTTTGTTGTGCACGGAAACGCCTCGAAGCTGAACGTTTATTGGTTTTCTTTGTCTTTGGGTGACCAAAACATTATCTGATTTATGTTCTTGGTTTTTTTCCTCATGAAGTACATAACTAACCCTGAAAGAAACGTGTTTGTTCTCCTGTTTTGTTCCCATTTGCCTGAAATGTTGTGAGTAGATGCCAAATAGCAGCAGCACGTTTCTCCTTAGATGTTTAAAATGTGAGGAATTTCATAAAGAGCTCAGGTATCTGATTTGAGGACTTCAGCAGCAACCTCCACATACCAGGCATTCACGGCTTCTCCTCGTGGACCGGTGATGCCGCTCTGGGCTGCTGCTAAGAAAGTCTTTACCGATTCATGTTACAAAACTAACGTACTAAAAGAAATAATCAGCTGCATCTTAAAGGGGGATAATTTGCATATTTGGGATTTAAGCAGAGGAAAACTAATTTCCTTAACTCAGACACTGACCCCGCCCTCTGAGCCCTCCAGGGTTTGACTTCCTACCAGCGGCAGCGGGCTGCCACAGGAAACGCTCAGCCTCGGCAAGTGGGCGGGGCCAGACTAATGTGGACCGTGACCTTTTGGCCTGCCGTGGGGTTGATTGGCAGCCGAGTGAAGAAAACAACAATGCTGCCATTATAAAGACGGTAGCGCTGTGGAGTCATTAGATGTTAAACGCTGCAGCGGCGTCGCTCCAACTCATCTAGCTGATAAATGTGTCACATGAGCCGACCTGTCGCCACGGTGACCGCCACTGTGATACGATGCCTTTGAGTTCAGTAGTTATTTTTATTGCATCAGCTTGGATGCAATAAAACAACAGTATGACTCAACTTTTTGTAAAAATAAAACATTTCTGCAATAATTTGACTTTTTCAACCTTTATTCTTTTATACTTTTGTACAGAAATGTTCAGTGTGTCTATTTTTCGAGTCTATTCTTGCATATTTGATCCTACTTGTAAATAAAAGTCTCATCTAGTCTTCCTTACTTTATTTCGATCCGTCTTGTGTGTATTTTCTGATTCGTGTTTTTGTATTTGTTTATTGAGGTTTGTGTTTGCTGGTAACTTTAACAGCTGCGTGGATTTGGATGTTTTTGAGATCTGAACAGATAAAATAGAGAGCAAAAACAAAACGCTGAGAGAGCTGAGGAGACGATTGCCTGCAGACACCTTCATAAGAACTGTAAGTAGAATCGGTTAAACTTGTGATTTCTGACTGCTGAAGTCAAAGTTCAGTCAGTTTACCTGGAAAATTCAGAGCTGCAGTTTGTGTTCAGACTTTTAAACGTTCTTTATCCTGCTTTTGTCTCACTTCAACAAACCACTTCTAATGAAACTACATCTAACGTCTGAACCGAGACAGGAAAGAGACTTTTAATTGTGCTGCTTTAAAGGTCTAATTTAGGTAGTTTTGTGGTGTTTAAATACATATTTTATGTGCTCTCAACTTGGAAAATAAAGGTTAATAAATAAATAAAATCCCTGATATGGTGTCAGGGGCTTTCACATGTATCACGTGGTTTATGATGAGGATCTGTTAATGTTCAAGGCCTGAAAGGTATTTTTTATGACATTTTAGCTGGATATTCTAAGCTGAAGTGGATTTTGAATACTTCATTAACAGGCAGTTTTTGTTTTGGTTTTGATCAGAATCAACTGAATTATTTATTTCGTAGCAGTCGGGCCATATGGCCCCGCCCCCGGCACATGTCTGACTTGCTTTCATTTTAAACGCAGTCTAGTTTTCTTCTGTAGACGAGTGTTTTCATGCTTCTACAATAACGTTTTAAAAGTAACTGCACGAGCTCGGTGGGTTTTTGGATGTGGGCTGGGAAACGGTGAAGACCAGAGAACCACATGACGATTTCGTGTCTCTGAGACGCTGCTTCTCACACCGCCCAGCTTTCCAATTGCTGCTCGCCTTTTCTGTAAATTTATTCCACGATAAATACTCTGAACTTCAGGCCCGAGGGCCGCTTGTGCACTTTTAGCCGCCGTCCCTTGACGATGAGATGCTGTCTCTGGCAGTGTCACAACTCATGTCCTCCTTTTACGTCTCAGAGCTGTTTTGGTGTGTTTTTCCACACTTAATCCTGCACTTTGACCTCGCCCCGTGACACCCTCATACTCTGAGGTGCCTCTGCTGAGTCAACACCCCGATTCGCCAGCTCTGATGTCACGCCGCGGTTTTGTTTTTGCAGCCGTGGCGGTGCTGTGTGCGTCTCCGGAGTGATGCCCCTGAAAGATATGATGGCGTACAGATACGATAGCCTCCGGGATGTTTTCAGAGAAGCACATGGGGGATGCACACAAGCATCTGCTATCCTATGTGCCCCTCTGGTATGTCCACAAGGAGACATCGAAGCCTCGGCTCGCAGCGACGAGGGACTGGAATTCCAAAACAAGATGGTGTCTGTCTGTGAAAACAGATTAAAATCATACTGACCAGCGCGGAGAAGAATGTGTTGAAGCTCGAGCCTCGACAGGGGGAAGCAGGACAGCTCATCACACCTCATAAAACTTTAGATCTGTGACAGAGGAGGGAGACCACCGCAGAGAGCTGATAAGAAAGAGTGCAGGAGGCATTTCTGGGCTGGTCCTAAATTAAGATATGAAGTAATGATAGTGTTGTTTTTCCTCTGCGATGCAAAGTCCAGTCTGGTTCCTCTGGATTTGACCTCCAGCGGGCCAGTTCCTTTACTTTTTATTTCCTTTTTTTAAAACGCATTAGTGGAATGATGTCAGTCTGAGGATAGAAGGTGAAACGGTGTCTCCAAGAACAACAGAAGAAGTCCTGTTTCCTTGTTTAAAGCTGGTTTTTTAGTTACCGTGACCTGAATGACTGAATTAAAATATATTTAAAATATGAGTTAAGGGATTGCATCAAAGTTGCTTGGGTGGGATCGAAGCGTAAATCCCTTATGTACTTCATGAGGACGGTTAGGACGGCGTGATAAGTTTAACACGGCTGTCTCGCAGCTACGAGGTTCCCACTTCGATTCTTGCTATTTTTGTGTGGGATTTGGATGTTCTTCCCATGCTTGAGGAGTTTTCTGATTAAAGGTGTGTGATTAAAGGTGTGGACCTTCGATTGGCGGCTAGTCGTCATCACACTTGCTGCTCAGTGCTGTAACAGCCACGATACTGGTAGCAGCCTCGTTTCAACTCTGGCAGCGCTGGAAGTTGAAATGAGGATGTTATGACACATTTGATATGTACGAGGAAAAGGAGGCATCAGAAGCATCCGGATGACCTCCCAAAGGTTAGTCCAGTCATTCTGCACCCTGACGGTAATTCGGTCATGTTTAAACTCGTGCTGACCATGTGGCTTTCACAGGGGTTTGAAGGGTCCTCGGAGCTCAAACAGGGACGCTGAACTCACCTCTAACTACTTTAATTGCACCGGTTTGTCATCTGTCAGAAGCAGTAATAATATTTCTACGTAAGTCTATTGTGTTTTGTGTCTAAGCATCAAACTGAAGGTCAGTCAGAGCGACAACGATCCCAGGAACTGGGCGGATGACATCAGGGTCGCTGTTATCGACAATAACATCAGTTGTTTAGCCAGAAGCTTCCTCACCAAGTCACGACACTACGCTTGCGTTTCCACTCCCTTTAAGTCCTATTTGACAGACCAAGAAGTAAAATCCGAGGACACTGGAGGCCTGGCACCAGTTGTTCCCCTCCTAGTCACAACACTCAAAATAGGCCATTCACACTCGTTCACAGTTGTGCCAAGTGTGTTTGTGAATATATACAAAAGTTTTTGTGTGGCACCATTCCTGTTCCTGACGCGGGCCAGTGGGACATCCTCTGCAACGAAGTTTCATACACTTCTATTGAATGTGACACAAACGGGAGACTTGCCTTCACACGTCTGGAAGTAGACCTGAGTTTTGGGGGATTTCTGTGTGGCACCCAGACAAACATGTCGGGCATGAATAAACGGAGCCTCCAGTATGTGAACAATCTGAACGAATGCTGTCTGGTTTTTAGTTCAGCTGTTATCGTCTCAAGAAAGGTTAAGACTCGGATTTAAGGGGAATGTGACGCGAAGCCCACTCAGATGTTCACCCTAATGCTGCATGATGTGGAGATGTTGAGCTACACGTTGGGACAACTGTTTAGTACAGATGACAAAATGATGAGCTACGACCACTGAAGCTGGGATGGAAATTCAACCTTTATTGTTGTGGCCTCGCAGACGCAACTCAATATTTTCAGCTGATATCGCGTGAAAGAAGAACTGCGAGCACATTTTTGCAGCCAATGTCCCTCTGGGAGGCAAAATACTGCAGCGTTGATTTTTCCCGTGTGACCGTTCAAGCAGAATGGTCCATTTTAATGCCAGTGATGCCACGTTCTCCATGGTGAATAAGCAACAATAATTGTTTACAAAAAAATGTGTATTATAAATGATGTGACCGTTTCCTTAAGGACCTCTATCACACTGATAACAGGTGGAGGTACATTTTTTAATAGGAGCTACCGATACTCTTCAGGTGTACTGCGCTCAGTAGGTCCAGACCGGAGACGAACCTGGGTCCTTTTGTGTTTTACTCACAGTTCTGTTGGACTTCTGTGTGTAGTTATAGTTTAGAAAATTAAACAGATTTCTACAACCTAATTACTTACATTATTTACCATTATTTACCTTGCTACATCAGATCACAAATATATAAAGAAACGAGTTGTGGTCTTTTGCTTGCCAATATTGTCATCACTTTTGCAGCTTAGTGCCTTTTTAGCACTGTAGTGGCTTGTAAACGGAATAAAGAACTAACAGAGCCTCATCAACATGGCTTCGAAAAGGGCTTCAAAAGCCCTCTCCCAGAAAAAAAAAAATCTGTTGATGACGTCACTGCGCGGGTTTGTCCAGGTCTTCTTATACAGTCAGTGGTTCCAGCTGAAACGTCTGACTTTGAACTCGGAAATACAGACTAATGTGTATAAATGAACATGTCATAAGTTAAATTTCACACGTGTAGGTTGTTTCAGCACCAATGTAAGTATAGTTTGTGTTTAATTGTAAATGCAAATCCAAACTGAAGTCCTGTGCTTACTGGTAACGTCTGCTTTTGGAGGACCCGGAGCTCCCTGGACGCATCGGACACCTATTGTTTTCATTCACCTTTTAGTGGGCGGTAGCCTCCATTCACGTGATCCAGCAGCACATGAGCGGCTCTGTAGCATTAAATGAATAATTGATTTTCACGAGTCCAGCCAGAGGGGCAGGGACTGGTGGGAGTGGGAGGGCGCTGACGGGGCAGGGACTGGTGGGAGTGGGAGGGCCCTGACGGGGCAGGGACTGGTGGGAGTGGGAGGGCCCTGACGGGGCAAGGACTGGTGGGAGTGGGAGGGCGCTGACGGGGCAGTCACTCCCATCCCAGCGGTGGTCTGGCTGCGCGCAGGAGGCTCGCGGAGCCATTCATTCTTCTGCGGTCCCGGAGAGAAACGTGGAGGAAGATGAAGACACTTTGAGAAGAAAAAAAAAAAAAACTAAACTCATCCAAGGAACAATTATTATAATCTAAACTGCTGAAGACTCCGGGGACTCACGAGACGATTTCCTCCGGAGCGTCACAGGCAACGCAGCGCTTCCACGTAAGTATCTGTGTCTGAATGGAAACGTTGTGAAAACTTATTTCCTTGTTGCCAGCAACAGAGCCGGTATATTCCTCTTTGGAGAAATGTTCGTAAGTGATTCTGGGAGGCTTTAACCAAACGTCTCCACTCTGGTCGCTGCAGTGTTTCCTCTCAAAGCTTGTTGAAGGAAACTCGTGGCAGGAAAATCGCCGCAGAATGTGACCGTCACACTGGTGCGTTTCTGGGATATTGTCAAAGTGACGCTGGTGGTCGGGTGCAGTGTTTACGTGTGCTACCCATCCCGATTCAACAGGTTGAGCATCTACCATTAAACATTTGATGGAGATGCAGCAGCGAAAGATTTTTTATTTTTTTTTGGCCCAAACTTGGCCCATATCTGCAGTTTCGTTTGACCCATATTTGCCTTTGACAATGAGTGAGTGTGGCAGCCTCCTATCCAGCAACAAGCCTGCGCTTTCTTTGGGTTTGGGCTTGTTAGGACCACGCTTTGCCCTCACAACACTTGATCCATCCTGTGTCAGAACTGACTTATGAAATCTGGGCCCCAGGCCCGAATGTGTCTGTATCTGGACTGGTTTATTAAATTTGACCTGCATCTGGATCAATGGACTAAATGCCAAAACCCAAGTTTGGCCATGTTCATGTCTGTTTGGGACTTTGAAAGTGCCATAACTGCCAAAAGTACCGCAGATGAAGTCGGAAGCGTCTGCTGTCAGGGGATGCTGTTGGATGATATTTTTTCCCAGGCCTTTACTCTCACACACCTGATACCTGTGTCAGAGGGGATGTTGAAGGTTTAAAGCTGCTCTGCTTTGTAACTTCAGGAGAAAGTCTGTCACCACACATTCTTGTCTGGATTTTGTTTTGCGTTTCAACATCAAACCTGAGAGCTGGTTGTAAAAGAGAGTTGTCTCTTGGGGGCAAACATATCCAATGTCTAATGTCTCACTGAAGCAATGATGGGTGTGCACAAAGAAGACCTACCTTTATAACTTGTCACTGACTGATAGCAGCTAGAAACACTTACCGTCCCAACCCTACGATAAATGTCAGTGTTTGTTGGAGCTGAATGCGTTAAACTGTTTTCTTTTTGTTTGTTTTTTTTTGTTGAAACCTTGTGACTTTTGCATCTGCGAAGTTACAGCACTGACACGAACTGTGTGGTCTCCAGTTTATATCTGTAATTAGCGACAACAGCTTTCTAATTTCTCTTCTTTTAAGGAATGCAGCTGAGCTTTCTTGATGTTTAGGTCATCACCGAGCGAGTGAGCATTCACCAAAGACGGTCCTTTCAGGAGTTGCCAGTGGTTTGACTCTGTGTGTCGGAGCACGTGGTCCCTCAGGGCTCTGTGTTTGGCCCATTAAAAAAGCCCCAGCGACTTTTATTACAACCCTGCTGAGCGCTACTTTCCCTCATATAAACCACAGAAAAAGCAAAAATACATGCGTTGTTTTCCTCCCTTGGCAGTCTCGAACTGCAGATGCTTTGGAAAAGTCCTTAAAAGCATTTTCTCCCCTCTCCTCTCCTTAACTGAATGATTCAAAGCCTGGAAAAAGTATAACCAGCCTCCTTTTTTGCCTAATTCAGATGAAGTCTTTGGAGATGCATAAATGCACAACAAGAGTCTAAGTGCTGTCCTTCTTTTACAGACCACATCATCTGCCTTTCGTGTCGCTCTGAGCTTTGATGGCAGGGCTCTTGTTGTTAGTCCAGGATGATGGTTGCAGTTTATGGGATTGGTCAATGTATTTCTCCAGGAATGGAGACTATTTCTGGGAAGGACATGATCCTTATCTTGTCCTGGATCGTCAGTGCACATGTGTGAGTCTACAACTGTAAATATTACTTAGTGGTCTCCTGATGGAAATCAGACCTGGGTACTATCAGCGACTGCTCGAAACCAAAGTCGAGACAGAGCTTCCTCCATGACCAGAGTGTGAAATCTACTAATTGAACGGCTGCTCTTGTGTCAAAGGTTAAACCAGATGACTCCAGGCGGTTCAGACTAACATCTGGAATGCAGTTTTTTGTAGCATAACCATAAGCCCTTTGTGGATATCCCCCAGTTTAGATGGCTCAGAAAAGAAAGCTGCTTAATTTGCATCACGCTTCCTCAAACTAATAAAGCAGAACTTTCACAGTCATTATTGTAAAACATGAATAAAAAGTGCATAAGTTAGACCTTATCAGGTCCTAAAATTAGTTAAATACAACCTTAGATGCACAACAATGCAGGGAATATTCCATCACATCATTACTTATTTGTTTAACTGTGTGAAACCCGAAAGTCCACCAGGATTCATTAACTGCTTTTTTATGTGGTGGTGTCAGTCTCTTCTTCAGTCTGTTGGAGAGGAATTTGGCCCACATTCCTTTAAAATAATGCTTTATTGTATTTGTGATTCGGTTCTTTCCTCTTTCAGCTGTTTTGGTGTAAATTTACTGTTGTGCTTGGGATCATTATGCTGTTGCGGGACTCAGATTCAGTCAAGAATTCAAGGTGTCCAGGTTCTGCTGCAGCAAAGCAAGCCCAAACCATCACTCCTCCTCCACCGTGCTTGACAGTTTATGCTTATAGGCTGTTTTATTTCTGCCAAATGTAAGTAATGCACTACGGCCAAACAGCTCCACTCTGGTCTCCTCTGTCCAAAGGAAACGTTTCAGTTCTTGTGTGAGTTGTTCTATAGGTCCTGCGTCGTTATTGTGGTTTTTCATTATTTGTGTCATTCTGTAATTACACCACCAAACTCTAGGTGTCAGTCTAGGTTATTTTCTACAGCCCTTGTAACCAGTGCTGAGCTTCCTTTTGTTTACTTATATGTTTCCAAGCACCAACCATCTCCCTTCCGAATTGAGGCTCTTGCGGAACTAAGTTTTGTTGCAGTTCCTCAACTGACCACTAGAGCTGCTATGAAACGCCACGGGATCGACTTTGAAACATAAGTAAAGCGTTTCTTCTTGCAAATAAGTTGAAGTCATTTTACAGGTGACTTTTTAATTTTTCTACTGTTGAATAGTGGAGTCCACATCAGTTTGGAAATGATCTTGCTCCTCCTCAGATAGGCAGCAATTATTGGTTTTCAAAGATATTTGCTGATGTCGTTCCTATTTGGCATTGTGTTAACAGACTGAACCGGACAAAACCTTTTGTATAGGTGGTCATGCTTGTAGGTAATTATTTATTGAAGTGGTTGCGATGAGTAGCGCCGTGCAGCGTTTTTACTGTAAATGGTGTGGGACAGAATTTCTCTCCTCGGTACTCTTTTGTGTCACAGAATGTAGTCAATAAAACCATTAACTAGTATCTAGGAGGTAGTATAATAAAACAGTTGCATCACAGACTTTATTTGATGCTTTGACCCTGAGGATATTTTATTTGACTATAAAAGTGACGTAACACAAGAAAGACAGTTTTTAAAATCCTGACGAACCGAAACTGGGTTGTATTACGTTAACTAGTTTTCTGTTCCGAGCGTTTCAATATATTTCTGTGTGAATTTAAAGGAGCTGTGAGTCCGAGTTCGACTCTGTTTTATGGAGCGGCTTCGAAAACGGGAGTTTTGACCAGTAATGGAAAAGTTTGTCTCCAACAGTCACAAAGCGGCGCAGTCAGACGTCCAAACGTCCTGAAAATGTTCCACTGTGCTGCTTTAGGCAAAAAATAAATGAATGAATAAAGGCTTGAATGATTTAAAACATAGCTTTTCCCTTTTTGTGTACTTCAACTCCACAATTATTCCAACGAACGTCTCTTGAGAAGTTCCAACTTTTCACACGTTGCTGTTGGCACTGATCAGCGTTAGTCTTGTTAGCTGATTAAGTGGGTTTATTTGAAGCTGTTTATACGTTGATTTGAATGTGATTAAAACCTCAGTTACAGCTTGTGACAACATTTTATTTATTATATGTGAGCAGAAGACTCGGTTCTCACAGTAGACCTGCTACCCCACTGTGGTGTGGATGTTTAAACTTCTGTTTCACGGAGACAAGTAAGACGTCATTCGGAGTCTGCGTTGGTCCGATAGTCGTGGTGAAGTCCAGCCGCTGGTTTTCTGAACGCCACTGAGACGCGGATGTAAAAC